>JAEIIG010031900.1:0-30699 GCA_018904695.1 Drosophila parvula
ATAGATAAAGGAATATTTTCCCAGTATAACATTACCAGGACAGCTTTATTTAGTTGCTAAATGAGAAAGTAAATAATATGAATACTAATATTGATTAGTTTATATTTTTCATTTCACATATCATCCTGATAGATCCTGATACATAGATAAAATAAGCTGATAAAGTATTTAACGCAATACTTGTTTACGATGACAGCTTTAAATTGCAATATATGTACATATATGTATTATTGAGAAATATTATATTTTCCCATTTATGGACAAATATTTTGTAATATCATGCTGACAACTGAATGGAGAGGAAGTCATCATGATAGACACTATGACTAAGTACTAGTTTCTTGCACTGTACTGTGGCATTTCGAGTGGCCGGCGGTGCGTGACAATGGCCGGAGGGATTAGAGAGCGCTCAATAAAGGCTGGCTTAAGGCCGGCAAGGCCAAGGCACTATCTGTGCGTATGCGTAATATACTTATCTATCTATCCAGCCATATATCTATATATATATATATATGGCCTTTTAGGGCAAGTCATGGTGCGATAATAATGGCAAATGTCACATTAAAACACTGGAAACCCACTGGAGGCATTGAAAAGGCTCTGATTGCTTTTCGCACGCTGCTATCAAACAACAAACAAATGGCAACAATAATAATAATTGATCGTGATGCGTGGTGAGGGCACACATACATACATACATAGTTCGAGAGGGAGCAGCGTCGTGAGTCATGTGAATAATTCGTGAGACATTTCTGCACATTCATGCTGATAGATCAGGAAAGCAAAGTCGGTGCGACTCGCTCTCTCACTCTCACGCTCTCCCTCTTTTGCTTTTCCCTCATTTATCCCAAAAGAAAACTGACGTCACCCATGGCTTTGCATACTGTGGTGAAATTCCCCAAGAAATCAAACACAACTTCAGATCTGCAGTTTTCTGCACCCTTTCTCTCTCTCTCTCTCTCTCTGTCACTCTATCTCCTTCCTTTCGGCGAGAGTAGGAATACCCCCGGCTTTTGGTCGCACATGGCGTATGAGCAATCTGTTTGCCTGCGCCTGACGTCACGGACACAATGACTTGACGATTTGCCGTATTCAAAGAAATATTCTATATCTAGTGATTAGTGCTCCGTTTTCCACTTTCGATTGGTCACGCCAGCGGAAGAATATGCCAGAAGTTTCCACCCAAGGTCGTTTCCACCCCAAAAAAAACATTCGAAAAAACACACAAAAAATACGCGGAAAACGCAGAAATTCAATGGAAATGGATGTGGGGCGGGGCAGGGAGGGAGCAAGTGTAAAAAAGTGAACGAATGTCAAGGCCGAAGCAGCAAGCAGCAAGCACAAATACAAAGCCCTTCGTCCGTCCGGTGGATACTTAAAATCGAATTGCCCCGTAATTACGGGCAAACAACATGGAAAATCAATATAAAAAAAAATAAAGGGGAACAGGAGGAGAGTAAATAATAGTTGTTGGCTGCCCTGGTAATTACGCATTTACAAAAATTACCCACAGACACAATTACTTACAGTGCCGGCCGCATAATTAGAACGAACTAAGGTTATTTTTTAAAGTTACCCAACACAATTTGAGAATAATAAAAAATGTAGCAACTATATATTCTGTTCAGTTTTTACATAATATCGAAACTAATTATTGAATGTGTAAATCGGGGGAAAAACTCCCCGAGGTGTGAAAAAATTTAATAATTGCTCTCGGAACCGGTTTAACTTTTTCTGTTAGCAAACAAACTCTAATTGAGTTAAATTTGTATTTATTTTGGTAACTTTATCAAATTATACGCCATATAAGGTTGAAAAATTTGTATTTCAAAACCAGAAACCAAAAAAATAAACTTCTAAATATAATTCAGGCTGTGTTCCAGCCTAGCTTGAACGCTTTACAACACTGGCTTACAAGGCCTTCACATCAGCTGTACTCTTATTGGAATAATGACCGTTTCTAATTTGTATTTTTTCAGTGGCTTCTATTAGTGTGACCGCTGCTGTTCGCCCGGCTCAAGCGCGCACTCACACACAAGTGTGAGACCTTGCCCCTGTGACCCCACAAAATCATTATAAAACCTGCCTAGTCATTCGCTTCCAACGTGTGTTAAGTAAAAGAGCGGCAATAAGGCAACAACTACAACAACCACTAGCTCCGATCAGAGGTAAATGGGCAACAACAACTTACCGGCAAAAGGAAAAAGGCGATGAAACAAACACAAGCAAACGCGGTCACAGTTACAAGTCGCAGGCACGCGTGCTCCAATAAGAAAATCTCAGCTGTTGCTCTGGCGATGTCGGCGTCCCCAAATCAGAAGAATAATAATGTATAGGCACTCCTGCACTGCGGTGGCGGCGGCGGGTATGGGTTGTGTAACGACGTTCGATGTTCTTGTTTTCTCAGCAATTTGCCGAAATTTCCCGCAGATTCTGTTGTCCTTTTCCCTTTTGATTTCACAGTTTCGATGGAGTTCTCTCTCGTTGACCAATTGCCAATTGGAAAATGCACACGCTGATTGGGTAAACCAAAAACAACAACAAAAAAACGGCAAGCAACGGCAACAAAAACCAAATAACAACTGTGTGTGGCGGCCGCGTGTTTTTCCTCTCACTCTCACACTCTCGGCAGCGGTGGCGGCGTTGTAAACAGATATTGCAATTGCGACAGCTTCTGCAGATATTGTTGGCCTATTGCTAATTATAGATATTGCGGCTGCCACCGGAATGGGAATCCGTGCAGTCCGAGTCCGAGTCCGAAATTCACGCGAAACGTGCTGTGCTCCCCCGCCCGGATAAAAAAGGTTCGTTCCAATTGGAAGTGTGCTGCAAGTGCGTTGGTGTGTGTGGCGGGGTGGTGTGGGTATTTTTGTATTTCACAATATTATAGTTCCACACGGAGGATGTTTGTTGGCGTAATAATTTTTTTTTGCGCGAATCTATATTGCCGCCAAATGATCTGGGGAGGTTAACGTAAACAGCGCAGCGCGATGTTAACACAATTCCAAAAACAATAAAACGCCAAACGTTAACTGCGCGGCTATTTATGTAAAAACGAAACATCGGCCCGTGTGACCCTACCACAGTTCTTAAGCACTCTCGCTCCGCGAGCACCCACGCTCGCCATAAACGCAACAAGTGCAGCCTGGTCACACTGGCGCGCCACTTGGAAAACAACAACACCGAACAGCTGACTCGCATTACAAAACGGTGGAACAATCAATAATGTTTTTGGGTTATTTTATGGTTTTCGTTTATGGCATAATCAACCATTGCTATTTTTCTTTTATGGTGGGGGATTTTTAGTGTGACCGCTCGCAAGTGTTGGAAATCGCGCCATTTAACCCACTGTTGCCCGTTGCCTTTTTGGAACATTCTAGAGTTTGTAATTTCACCATTTCGAGAAATGCACCCTCTTGGATATCCCGATAAAATATATTATATTTAAGAAATAGCATAATATGATATGTACATGAAATAAAACGAGAAGCTTTAAACAAATATGTCATTATTACTATTTATTTATACGAAAAGCCAATTCCATGGATTTTATGGTTTAAAATATGCAGGGATTGCATTTAAAATTTGACTGTAAAGTTTACCGAATTATTCGATATCCTGTTCTTATTTTTATATCGCTTAAAAGTCTAAAAAGTATTTTATTTTATTATTACCTATACTTTATATAATTTCAATTTAAAACAAGATTTAATAATAACCTGCTTTTTTCTTTTTTATTTAATTCATAGCTTTACATTAGAAAGACGGTAAAGGAAGCTTAGCCTAATTATTTAAAAACGCTTACAGTTCTTAATTTCAGGGTTTTCTGCGAAACCGTTTTCTAAGCCTAATTAGTTTCTTTATTGCAATGTCCAAATTTCGGGTGTTTTTTTTTGTATTTACAAAGGCGGTTGTTCTTTACTATTTGCAAATAGTAAACGAATGGCATGTTTTAGTCGCCAACTCCAAATGAAATTTGTACGTACAGAAAATAGTCATCGAAATACGTAGCTGACCAAAGGGTTCACACCTGCAGGTGTAGCAGGGCAGTTTCTGTCAGTATGATGATAACGTCGCTAGCGGTGGCGATGCCCAGGATATCGCCGACATCTTCGTCAAGGTTGACCAGGTGCTGCTTGCCAACGACGACGGGCGGACCGTTGCGCTTGCGCAGGCCCCCGGCAGTGTCGTGGCGGGTACGGTAGATGAGCACGTGGCGCCTGCTCTCACATATGACCGTGTACCCGAATTCGGGACAGCAAGCGGTGAACTTTCTCTGCTCCTTGGAGGCCTGGACATAGCCGAATGCATGCATCTGGCCCTCGTGGCGCACACCCCACTCTTCCGGGCGGCTGGGCTGGTACACCTGCAGCCACACGGAGGCGTCCACATCCTGGCGTGTGGCGAAGGCAGCCGGAAATCCCGGACGAAGGTCGGTGACGAACAGCAACGGATTGTTGCCCAGATAAATAGTGTGGGTAATTTCCCCGGCGGGCAGATTAAAGCGCACTAAAGCGGCGACAAGGGAAAGAGAACGGAGAAAGGTTTAATATATACGTAGTTAAGTAGTGAAATCACAGGAGAACAGCCAGTCAAGGATTTGGATCTATATCTGCGCATAATTACCCATTTTGTTGTCATCATCCAAATCACCCAGGTCGCAGTCCTCGATAGGATCCTCAATATTGGGTATGGCCAGTCCAGCACCCGACTGTCCCTCGTCCTCGTCAGCAGCAGCATTATCGGCGGCAGCATCATCGGCAGCAGCATCATCGGCATCGTCCGGCTTGAGCAACTGTGGCCATTTCTCATGCTGCTGGCGCTTGGGCAGCGTCAGGTGGAGAGCATTTCCCTCCATCAGATAGGACTTGTTTTCAGCTATGATGGGCAGGTAAAGCCTGCCCTCCAGCAGCAACTGCTTCAAATAGAACACCTCGACGGAGGTCATTGTGGTGTTAACGGTAATGTTGTCGCTAGAGGCGTTCTCGGGCAGTGGGAACTGAACAAACACATCCTTATTTGACTGGTTCCAGGTATAGGTGAAGGACTTCTCATCCCCACCGGCCACATCGTGACCGTTCTGTGTTGAAGCGTTCGCCACAGCTGTTGCCGCATCCTCGTCTGCTTCGCGTTGAGCGCGTGATTCGATCTTGCGATTGCTTGCTAGGATCAGGGACTCGGCACGCGGCTCGAAGGCGCAGTATTGCAGAGATCCGGTTGTCTCCAGCCGCTGGCATATCTTATATGTCCATTCATTGGTGTCAGCGTCAAGAGTCCAAATGCCCCACGCAAGGTCTACGTAGAAGACAAGGCTCGGTTGGTGCGCCGCCTGGTTGTTTGCTTGGCGGGCCGAGCGGCGAGAGATGTGGCCGGCCACCAGGGAGATCTGTTTGCGCCCCTGGACCACATCTAGGCGGGCATCGTACATGATGTAGCCGCGCATGCCGCTCTCGTTGTCCACCGGAGTGCGTATGACCAGTTGCCATTGATTGGTCGATGGTCGAGAGCGATCGCCGGTATCCAGCAAATGGTAGGTGTTCATTCCGTCGCAGACTACACAGAAGCGCTCCGAGATGAAACATAGCGAGTAGTTGTAGTCGCCGGCAAGATGTGCGTAGCCGTCACCGTGGTCACGCATCTCCATGGTGTACACGACGCGCTGGCCGCCAGAACGTCCGCTCTGCGGATGGTAGACAGACTCCAGTATCTGGTGGCGTGCGTTCACGAAGTAGGTGTTGTGGCGCTGCCACGGGTCCGCGACCAGCAGGTTCTGGCGACCAAAGAGCTCGACATGGAGCAGCGAGTATTGGTTAGAATTTGGCTCCAGCCGCGACGGCTGCACATCCAAATCATCGCGCAACACCGGCACCGGCTCAAATGACAGCTTATACCCGTCAAAGTTTGAGCAGATTAGATTGTGGTCCACACGTAGATCCACCACCGGCATCCTGGATAATTGAATTTACGAATTTCCGTATAAAAGTACGTACCAAATGCTGGAAATTGTGTTCCGAATAAAAATCAAACGTTTGTACACGACTGTCATGTGTCATCGGTATCGATGGCATCTGGTATCGCCAGACTACTACGATTGAAGTAAGATTTGTGAATATTCAATTGGAAAACTATGTAATAATCACATTTAAAATTATGTAAAATTGCGTTTTATATTTTTTATTTCCATATATTTAATGTATTTTGTTCCCCTTAGTAAACTCCGATAACTCATTGTCTTTTTGTCACATTTTGAATGCCGATAGCATATAGTGTTCCCTTAGTGGAAACCATTCAAATTTAAACATATTTTACCATCGATTGCCAACCAGTATGCCAGGGCGCCCGATTCTTTTTGAAATTAGAAAATAATAAGCACCGATAATAATATCGAACCGTAGGAATATAATATATATTTGATCATTATCCCTTTGTTAAAAGACACCTGTATTTGCTACTAAATTATTTATTATTTATTTTTAAAGTTTATATTAATATCCTCCCAACAGAATACCGATAGCTCTAAATGAAGCCGCCAATTGACGATTGGCCACGTTTTAAATGCCGATAGCACATACGTGTTCCTACAGTGTTGGAAAGTTGAGCGCCGGTCAAAAAGAGTGTTGACACGTGTCAGAACATTCTGTAGTGTTTTTAAGTGAATTCTTTTTTTTTTTAGCAATTAGCAAACAAAACGTAATCCGGACAACGACGACGACAACCGGGTGAGTAAAGAAGGTGGTTTTTGCAGCTAGTCCTGAGTGTGACCTGTGCTCCCTGTTCTCGTGTTTTTTGCAGCTAGAATATAGCATCGAAGCAGCAGTGGAAAGAGGCGAGGCAGCAGAGTTCATCAATAAAAGAGCAGAGCAGCGCAGCGAAGGGGCGACGATACGATTCGGCGAACTTGAGCCACAACCCACCAGCCACCAGCAGCTGTTTCGTGGCACCGGACCGGACCGGAGGAGAGCGACGTTGGCAGACAGGTCCCGACCGAAATACCGAAATATAGAATACCAAAAAATAAGGCCATGGCCCAAAGTCGGAACAGCACACAGATTCTGCTCGCCTTGGGCATCGTGGTGGCCCTGATGCAGTGCATCGCCGCCGTGGAGTTCACCTTCGATCTGGCCGACAATGCGGAGGACTGCTTTTACGAGGAGATCAAGAAGAACTCCAGCGCCTACTTTGAGTTCCAGGTGTCCGCCGGCGGTCAGCTGGATGTGGACGTAACGCTGAAGGATCCGCAGGGCAAGGTCCTCCTCAAGCTAGACCGGGCGACCTTCGACAGCCACCAGTTCGTGGCGGAGACATCGGGCGTATACACGGCCTGCTTTGGCAACCAATTCTCGGCCTTTTCGCACAAGATCGTCTACGTGGACTTCCAGGTGGGCGAGGAGCCGGCGCTGCCGGGCGTCGACGAGCACGCCACCGTGCTCACCCAGATGGAGACCTCGTCGCAGGCGATCCATAAGGGCCTCAACGAGATCCTCGATGCCCAGACGCATCATCGGTTGCGCGAGGCGCAGGGTCGCAAGCGGGCCGAGGATCTCAATCAGCGCGTGATGGTGTGGTCGTCGCTGGAAACAACCGCCGTCGTACTCATCGGGCTCGTCCAGATCCTGGTGCTGCGCAACTTCTTTACGGACCGCAAGCCCAGCCAGGCGCACTACGGCCGTCTGTAGAGGTCTAAGCAGAAGTCTGAGCAGCGAGGATGATGGTGGAAGGAGACAGGAGCAAGGAGAAGCAGTAGTTGGACTGGGAGCGCCGCCGCATCTCGTATCTTATTTTCTTTTCCGTTGCGTTCAGGACGCCCTGCGTTGATATATAGGAGAGCTCACGTCAATCTCTCTCTCTGCTCCTATATCTGCAACGTATTCATTCCCACTCCCCCCTTATGGGCAGTTTTTTTCTCTTTGGTGTTACCCGGCCCCGATCCTACCAACCCACACGACATGTAATATTTTTGTTGAGTCCCCGAAGCCCGGAAACAGAATGAATGTTTTTTTTTTACATTAAATACATGCAACAGTAACCATAAAACGATAGTTAAAGGTAATCCGAAGCGTGTTTTATTCGCGGGCATTCCCAGCACACAATTTCAGGTCTCTTCTGAATTCCTGAACGCTCTCAATTTGGAGTTTTTGTCATAGACACAGCTTAGTTCTAGCTTTTGTGTTCATATGTGGCCCAGTAGCAGCTGAGTCAATACCGTGGCACTCCGTCCAGAAACCAGAAAACAAGCAATTCTACTGAGAAATCATGTTAACGATAATAATGATAATGTGGGCGCAAGCAAGTACTCTCAATTAATGGATGGAAATCTGCTGATAAGGCGGCTTTCCCGTGGAACTAAATCATAGTCTTACATACTTTCAGGGTGCTTATATTTAATTTTATAGTTTTTATAACTAAATTATAGTATGAACACCTTTTTTTAACAATTAATAAGGGAAATTTGATAGCGTAAAGCAGGGGTGCTACAATCTGCATGATGAACACTGAGAAAAAGACACTAGACAATTCATATTACTCATTTCACCGAGTCGTGAAGGACAGATGCACAATCATAAAGAACAAAATGTTTAATGGAGGAAAAGACAAAAACACATTAAAAAATCTTAATGAAATTGTTGTTGGCTTCCTGAGTCTTATCAACATAGGACAGCGACAGAAATCAGAAAGTGCAAAATTGTTAATGTATACCTTACCTATGAGACGGGAAAACATTAATCTTTATGCTTTTAAAAAAATATATGTGACTCGTGTGCATAGGCTCGATCACCTCTGGCGTAAATCATTCTAAATCATCGAAATATTTTGGAAAAATAATATAATAATAATCATAAGAATATGAATAGGACATGACATTTAAGGGGCTGTCCATTTATTACGTAATCACCTAGGGGGAGGCAGGTGGTCAGCAAAATTATTATATTTGATTGTTGGAAGCTCTAGGACAATGATTAGGTAATCATTTTATACAAAAATATATTTAAAAAATGTTTTTTTTTATAAATACAACATATATTTTAAAAAATCTTACTTTTTAAATACTTTTTTAAGAAAGTGTTTGTTTTATGATTACGTAAGAATGGGTAGGGGGTTTTCTCAATGATTACTCTTGATTATATAGAGGAGGGAGGGGTCAAAAATGATCAATAACGTGATTAAGACATTAGAATTTCCGTATTTCCAATATAATATGTATAAGTATTGTCTATGATTATAATAAATATGAATGCCTTAAATGTAGTAATCACGATAGGTATAATGATCACTGAGATAGACTTCCTATTAGATTGCACTTTAAGTCCCAAGCCCCGCATAACCCATACAATTTATACTATATAATTTTGGTTAAATCGTTAGTTGTTATGTTATCACATTTTATTCTGATAAAATTTGGCACGTACATACGTACGCTCGTACACATCAAAAGACATTTGCCAAAACGTCCCCTTTAGCACTTTTCAGTTGAAAGCATTAATGCATTAATCTTGTTGGTGACTTTTATCTTATCAGCCCCCTATGTATAATATTTAGGCAACCCCCCCAGGTTTTCGGGCATTGATAACTGTCCAGTAGTTGTAGTAGCTCCCACATCCACCTCCGTCCGGCCACATCCGATGGAGTGGGGTTGGGAAATAGCGACGGATTCGATTCGAGTTACTAAACGATAATTATGCAAACACAAAATTATTGCCACTGCCATGATAATGCCGCATTCAAGGGCCGTAAATCTCTTTAACTGTTTTATGTACGGCTGTCATCTTTTCCATTGTTGAACTCCATTGACTGACTCTCGGAATTTCGCACACTTCAACCCAGTCCCAATCCAAGTCGAAGTCAAGCCATTGCCAAATATACTATGTCCAGAGATATGTGTAAAAATAGTATATATAAATGCTATGCTAATATCGGCGTTTGTCTCCAAAACCAATTAATAGTATTTAAATCGGTCCAAGACAATGACAGTGACACATCGTTGTCTATATGTTTATTGCCCCATTCATAACAAAAGGTGCTAAGACAAAAAGCCAACACGATTTGGCTGAAAATTTCGGATATTTGATTTTTATTCACTGTTCGAGACGCAGTGAAATGTATTATATATACATTTTTTTAAAATAACGTTGGAAACAACTATATTTAAATTATTTTTATGTTACTATTTAAAATTTTAGCTTATGTGATTTTTAAATTACAATGCATAAAGGTAAAGCCTTGAATCTTTTAATCGACTAAGATGTAACAATTTTAACAATTACCTTGCTTAAAATTAAGCTTTATATTTTTTAAGGTGGGTTCTTTAACACTTGTAAACGAAAAGGGATTTAAAAAATGTTACGTAAAATATTCAGTTATATTCTTCAGGTTTTACGAATCTAGGGGAACAGTTTTTGTAAACTATACAATTATTATAATTATTATTATTACGAAATTAGAAGGATAGGATGGTATTAAATTTATTATTTGCTTAAGGAAATTTAAACTAGATGTAGGTTGTCTAAATTTTACTTATAATGGGTCACAGTGCCACATGAGAAAGTAAAACCTAAAATGCTTTAACTAAGTTATATAAATATTTATATTCTTTAGGTTAAATAAGGTGAGGTATCAGTTAACCCAGATTGTAGCTTTGTTTATATTTATTTAGGCATACTTTTTTAGGCTATCGGTTTACTTTTGTTTTAAAGTTGATACGCTTAAAATCATTAGCTCTCTATTAAAAGCTAAAAACTGTAATAATAATATTAAAATTCTTCGGCTTAACGAATCCAAGGTACAAGTTAATTTAAACTGTACATGTTATGGGACTTTTTGCTAAACTGCGTTAAAAGAAAAGCTTAAACTGCGTTGCCATTGGGTTATAGTTTCCTTTAATAAATTATGTAGATAAAGGTTAGGTAAGTTAACCTAAGGTTAACTAAGGCACTACTTAACCCAGGCTATTGTATACTGCATTGTTTTTAATCACACTATTTAATTAGTTGTGTATCAAAAGATCCCCCAATCAAAGATAACAAATAGGGAATTATTATTATGTTGATTGTAATTGGTAGTTTTGAGAACTTTCGTTTTAATATATACAGCATATTATGCTATTGTAGTTTCTTTAAAATTATAATATAAAATGATATGTTATATAGTTATAAATATACTCTTTTAAAGCATTCCGCAGGTACTGAGTTAACCTGTTAACCTGTTCTGCCCAATATTGACATTAATTACTTTCGAAACAACGGCGCTGAGCCATTGGAATTTCTTGTGGGCTCTTACCCCACCTCTTTTAATGCGACTATTGGCCCCAAAATGCGATGTTTGGCCTGAACTCTTGACTTGGCAACAACAGATGCGATATGCGATGATCCAAACAGAGGCTTTGAGCCAAACAAAAAAAGAAAAAGAAAAAGATAAAGAAAAACGCGACCGATCGGGCCAAGTGAAAGGGAAGTTGGTTGAAGGACATGTGTAAATGAATTGTCAGCGGATCGGTCGATTGATTGATGTCAAAATGGGGTTAATCAAACGTCAACACACTTTGGATGCTAATTATCCATCCATCTTGATAATCATAATAATAAAGCGAGTAATCCGTGGCACACGTGTCGGGACCCAGGCCCAGAAGCCAACCATTAGTCACACGGCAACAAATATTACATATAAATCCTATTGGGCAAGACCTATTCGATGATGTTATCTATAATCTGGGGAATTTTGTGCCATCTTCATAGTATTTATAATTTTGTTAGTATATTTCTTCGGGGCTCTGGCAGCAGTTCATCACAAATTAAACTGAAAGTTGGCTATAATTATGCAAACTTATGTTTATTTTTTCTTTAAATAATAAATTATAGTATTTAAATAAGATTATAGATGAATTCCTATGATTCGTTTTAGGTTTTTATCATATGGTGTTATTATTTAACAGTTTATTATGAATATACGCTCTGGAAATAAATCGCAAACTGTTGTGAGTCTAAATAAAATATGATTCTGAGGGGGGTTCCTTACCCCTTTTTCTATATTAATCCATTGTATTCATGAATATTTGCTTTATAATTTCCACCGAATATCTTTATTTAGTTTTCTGTGCAGCAATTAATTTTCAGCAGGGACAGCGACTGGCACACGGGTATTTAAAAATATTATATGATTTCAACATCCATTCAGTTTTGCATGGCATGGCGTGGCCCAATAGATGATGGTAATCAATGAATCGACACTGTTAGGCCCCCAAAACAAACAGATCCGAAAACGCCCCGCACTTCCTTCCAGCGGCCAACCAACCAACCGATCTTCCGTGTCCCGTGTCCCGTTTCCCGCTCTCCACTCCCAATCCCGTCCAGCAGCGACAGCTTGCCGCCGCTTTGGCTGCTGGAGACGAGGCATCAGGTTTTATGTATCAATTAGTAGTCCGACGACACTGGTCCCATCCGTCAATGGGCGAGCTTCGGCTGGAGGCTGGCGTGGCGAGGGCGGTTTAAAGGTTTTGCCAATAACTCACTTTAAAACCCCAATACTTCATGGATATTAAAAAAAAACTGGTGTATAATTAATAATTGATTAAAGGGTGTTACTATAATATAAATAAATTGCTAAATATATTAAAAAAATTGATGCAGTCCTTGATCAAATGATTACATAGGGTAGGGAAGTGGATAAACAGTAAAAACTCAAAGTACTTGACAGAGAATAAAAGAAAACATTAATTTACGATTCTTGAGTGGCATTTTTCTTATTATTTTAACTAATAATTGATTACTTAAGGTGGGTAGGAAAGCTTAAAAAATACTCATTACTTTCAAAATGTATTCAAAATGCAGAGAACTGTTTGAAATAGTGAAAACTTAGATTCATGGCAATCACTGAGAATAATATACATAAAGATTAGATACAATTAATTCAAAAGCGGCAGTAGGGAGCTTAAAATAAACCAAAATATCGCGAACAATTACTAGTACTCCTAAAATGTATTTAATGGTGACTTCAATCCATGCAAAACTAGCTTTTATGCTTGTACAAATGATTACATAGGGTGGGAAAGTGGCCAAAATTGTCAAGAATATTTTAATTAACACCCTGTTTGCTATATACTAAATATTCTTCAGTTGCTTGTGTGAAAACTTTAAAAGCCACCCTAAAAATCGAATCAGTTTCCCTTTCTTTTTGTATTTTTTTTTTGCGTTTTCATCTTTGTTTCGCCGTATACTTGTTTATCCCAGCATCTACATATATCTGTCTGTATCTTTATCGGCTTTGCCAAATATTTCGATGGCTCTGTGTATCTCCGTATCTTTGCTGCAACTGCTGCTGTGGCCCCTCAATTTTTTTTTTAAATATTGATAAATATCTGAACAATATGCATAGACAATAAGTATGTAAATCGAGCTGCGATGGCCCACTAATGGGTGGCGATGTTTGTTAATGTGAATATATTCATTTTCACAGAGATCTAAAGGAAAGGGGGGGGCAGCGCGAAATTAAATAATTAACAAGCCAGGCAATATGCATATCAAATGTTGTTAGTTATGCCAACAAGCGACCAACTGCAGGGAACACCATCATAAATAAATAATTATGTATCTCTAATGCTAATTCGAGCCGAGTGGAAATTTATGATACGAAAGAATCGAAGATTGGGCCTATCGAAAGTTGGGCTAGGGCGTGGATCGTGGATCCGTGGATCAGTCCGTTTCAAAATGACCACAATGTCCGGGAAATTTCGAAATTTCTTAGTCGCATGGATGTAACATAGATGAAACCTCCACATAAATCTATTACGAAACTATACAGCTCATAAATATCGCTTAATTACGATAACAATGCTCTTAATTTGATTTGCTGCTTTGTGAATAATTTATGAAATAAGAAAAAGCTATTAAAATATTCTTAAGGTACTTAGAAATAATAATAATAGTTATATTTCTGTTTGAAATATTCCTTATTTTCATTATAATTAAATTTAAGTTATATTTAAACCTTTTTACATAAATAGTATTTAATTATTGTGATACCATGATTCCATTGTATACCATATTTTGTTGTAAATAAAGCTTATAATTACTTTGACAATTTACTATTAAAAAAAAACTGATTTATAAACAAAGTGTACTTTTGCTGGGATAAGACGACATTTATACTGAGCTTATATTGTTTATATTCTAAATATTAAACAAGTTTCTATGGGTCTTTAATACTTCAGAATTGTTCAGAGATATCGAAATTGTTGTTATATTAATAATTGATTAAATGGGTTTATTAAAATATAAATAAATACCGAAAAGTATAATAAATAAGGTAATCATTTTTGTCCCGAATTAAGTAAGTTATATTCCCAAGTTCCAGAAAATGTTCTACATGAATAAAAACTCACCTCAAATATGATTGAAATGAAATCGAATGCATACATTTCTCAATAAGAAAAAGAAATTATGAAATCGACCATTAAATCATAATAAAAACGTTAGCACATTGTTTTATTTAATCAGTTAATAAATGTCTGGTGGCCAGAGAGCCCCATTCTGTTGTTGTTTCCCCTGTGATTTTCTACTTCGATTCGATTCAATTCGATTCAATTATTTGCATGTCCCACCTTTGTTGGCCACCTGTGCCTTTGTTGGCCCTCTGTTGTTGGCCAAGTTGTTAGCGATCGTCCGGCATTTGTGTATGCATTGGCATGAAATATTCGGCCCAAGATGGGTCAAGGTTTCCCAAACAGACAGACAGACAGATAGAGAGAGAGAGATGGGAGGGGAGGGGGTAACCCCCGGAGCGCCATGGGAAAATGAGACGGCTTTCTGCGGAAAAGTAAACGAAAACGATGTCGCATCTTCGGTTATACAATTCCACTTGTTTTGTTGTGATCACTGATCACAGCAGCACCGATTGATTTGTGTCGATGAATAGCCGAAAAGAGTCATGTCTTCAAGATAAGCAATGTCGCGACGCGTGAAAGGGTAACCTCTTTTAGTGGAGGTTCCGCTTTAATTTCGGGCCCATATATCCGGACTCCACATTCTGTGTATATTTGTATAATATCTATAATAGCTATTATAAGCTATTATAGACAATTTGCCACATTTCATGCAAACTAGCAAACGGATATGCGAATTTTTTAAACACCTATATTTGCATTTATAATTTCGGTTACAGGTTTTTGATTTTTATGTGTTTTCTGTATTTATGAACTTCAGCTGCCGTATTGGAAATACTTTTGAAATGATGGGAATTTGCAAATGATACGAGCTGTGATCGCACGAAGCCAGAACCGTGTTGCAACTTTATAAGGTGGTCTAATCGGAAGAAATACTGTTGAGGACGTCATTTACGTACACTTTCAAGCGCTTGACTCTCGGAGAGCGGAGCGAGAGAGAGCTAACCTTAGTTAGAGACTACCTTTATATGATTTTAACATGGTCAGAACTCTCTCGGCTCGGCTCGGCTCGGCTCTCTCTCTCGAGAGAGAGTGCTTTCTAACAGCTGGACCGTTCAATTGTTCCTATCGTCTATCGCTTGATGTGGTCGCTCACCTAGTCTTAGTACCGATAACAAACGGAAGAAAGCCCAGCAGGTGTCGCTAGATTTCACAGTGTCACAGAAAACATCGATTAGTCATTATATACAAATATAAAAATCAAGCTAAACAAAGTTTATAATAAAATGTTAATTCTGGGACCCCCTGTAATTAATGGGTAAAAATGTTAATAAATCCCCCGATGTTGCACAAGAATCGACCAGCAGCAGGCAGGTGGCATTACCTCCGTGCCGGAGGTGAGGCGACATGCTTATCACTGTTTAATGTTTAATTCATGGCCCAAACCAAGCCAAGCTATGCCAAACCGAACTTGAACCGAACCGAGTGGAGAGACACACGCATGGCTAATGACAGATGTAATCATTTTCGGCAATGCCGGCCAGATATTTAGCGAACACTTTGCGAAACCGAACCGCTGCATATACAATATACATATGCATAGCTAATAGCAGGAAATCCAAGCCGCCAAGCCGCCAAGCCGCCAATCTGCCAATAACGAGCATCGCCGCATTGCGCAATCCGTATTCCGGAGCCAAGCCGGAGAACTCCATCGCCCAGGTGACTGATGTCCCATGTCCGCGGCGTTTTTGGGAGCAGGCGTATTAATTACATCCGCCCAAAGAAAACAGCACGCGGGATCGGGAATTAGCCGGTCTACACTTGGAAAAAGGCTGGTTCTTCCTATGTCTATTGTATACATTTTATGCACAAATAAATATTATAGCTAAACATTCTTACGAATTCTTTGGCATTCATATATTTTCCGGGTAAATATGATGTTTATAAATAAATTTATTAGATCATATTTATGTGATATGAAAACGAAAAGCTTCAAATCTAGTAGGATAACTGATCTTAAAGAGATTTAAGAGATCTAAGAGATCTTAGAGATTATTCTAGCATCCAAATCTTGCCTAAAGAAAACCAACAATATATTACAAAAACACATCAAATAATGGAGATGAGAATGTGCAGGTTCGTCCCAGGTCCTAAAATATGTAATTAGTTACTTAGTTTTCAGGGATAATAAAGAAGGCCACTTAAGATATATAATAAGAGACATATAATATAATTTAATATTATATATTTGCTTGTGCTCTTAACTATATGTTTAATACCTCATAATAACTACAATTAAGTATTAGATAGTTACAATCTAATTAACAGACAGCATTCCAACGTCTAGTCATTTGTTTATTAACTAGAAAAATTCGGAAAACACTTAAATTCCCATAAAACTCATTATATTATTACCATTCTTAATATAGTTAAAATCTTTATTATCATCGACATATTCTCTGTTTTTTGTGAATTTGAAGCGAAGCATGTGTTAATTACTCACTAAACTGCCATTAGCTGCTACTTAAGTTGTATATATTTGGTAATACAACTTAAACAAGCCTGGCTTTTAGGGGCTTTCGAGTTTGTCTCTTTTTTTTTTTCTTAGCCATGTCTAATAAATTCGCGGCTATTTGTTTTTCTGCGTGTTGACGACGCAGAGACGGCGATAACTCAATAAGCCGAATCTGCATTTTCGATTTTGTCGAGCGAAATGCGAAGCGAAGGGGGCGACCAAAGCGCAACAAGCCAAAGAGAAGAAAAAAAACAAAATCGAAAAAGTTGCGCAGCCTCCAATAGAGACCCCTCTTTGCCATCCGGAATCGGCGAAAGATGATCGAGTTGGATCGAATGCGGGGAAATGGAGATCTTTGGAAGATGCGCAGACTAGTTTCGGGCCCTTCTTCGGATATAAAACGAGCGGTTGGGTCATTCGGTTCATCATTGAACGGTTGGACATCAAGGGCTCAAGCACGACCAACGTGAAGATGAATGTAAGGCGGAGTGACAAGGATTACTTAAAGGATTACCAAGGATATTTCTATCAGTGATTCGATAATAGTTTCTGTTTTTTTTTTTACTGTGACAAAATGTGACTTTAATTAGTTAATTGATTAGATTCATAAACTAATTAAGATGGATTGTGTGACTTGCAAATGAAAATCGTATCTTTTTGTTTCGTTCTCGGTCAAGTTCTTTGGCGCCTTTATTGCGCTCGCCATCTGCGCGCTTTGTGGATTAACCCAAGCGGATATATCGCTCAAGCTTCGCCAGCAGCAGCAGCAACAGCAGCAGCAGCAACAGCAGCAGCAGCAGCAGCAACAGCAGCAACAGCAGTTCCAGGAAAGCAACTATGGCAACTCCGGCTACCAGATCTTTGAGGTTCACAACCACTTTGCGGGCAAGGGTCCGGCCTATCTGCCGCCCCACGAACAGATCCACGTCCATCAACAGCAGCAGCAGCAGCAGCAGCAGGTCCAGCAGCAGGTTCAGGTTCAGGCTCAGGCTGCAGCTCCATCCCTGGTCCATGGCCACGATGACAGCTTGGCTGTGTCCTTCCTGAACTTTGCCGATGCCCCTGTTGCTGCTGCTCCTGCACCGGCCACATCAGCATCGCCAGTTGCCGTGCCTTTCCCATCCAACTACCAGCACGATTTCCAGCGCAAAGAACCAGCTCCAGTTGTGGCTTCTGTTCCAGTTTCGATTCCTGCTCCAGCTGCAGTCTCATCCTCGGTGACCTATAGTGCCCAGGGCTACTTGCCGCCCACCGTGCAGTCGCAGCCCCAAGTGGTTACCCAACAGCAGCAGCAGCAATACCAGGCCCCCACCGTGGCCCAGGAGGTTTCCCAGCCTGTTTCGAATTACCAGGCTCCGGATTACCTTCCCCCCACGGCCACGTCCATCAGTTACCAACAGCAGCCCCAGCAGCAGCAGCAGCAGCCGCAGCAAGTGTTCCAGGGACCGACTTACCTGCCCCCAGTGAGCAGCACGGTCAGCAGCATTGGCGCCACCAGCATTGCTTCCGTCCAGGCTCAGAGCACAGGCGAGTACCGAGCTCCTGACTATCTGCCACCTCAGCAGCAGCAGGTGCAGCAGGTCCAACAGGTGCAGCAAGTGCAGCAAGTGCAGCAAGTGCAGCAAGTCCAGCAAGTGCAGCAAGTGCAACAAGTGCAGCCAGTGCAGCAAGTGCAACAAGTGGAGCAACAGCAGCAAATTGCCGTGCAGGATCAGGCGCAGGAGTACCAGGCACCTGGCTATCTGCCGCCTGGCTATGACTTTGCCAATCCCGACCAGCTGCCGTTGTCGCTAACCCAATCCGTGGCCCCGCAGCAGAGTGTGGCCTCCGTCCAGAGTGTTGGCGCCGTTCAACAGGCAACTGGCGAGTATCGTGCACCTGGCTACCTGCCACCTGGCTACGATCAGCCACGTCCTCAGGTTCAGACTCAGACTCCACAGATCTCTTACCAGCAGCAGCCACAGCCACAGCCACAGACACAGCCACAGCCACAGGCACAGCTCCAAGTGCAGCAGCAACAGCCCCATCAATTGGTGACCGCCGTTGCACCCACACAGGCTACGGTGAGCCATCCCGGCGCCTTGCCCGATGGCTATGACTTCATCAAGCCCGAGAATGCCGAGGCGGCCATTGCCGAGCTACACAGCCTCCAGACGCAGACCAAGCTGCTCAAGCAGCAGCAGGAGCAACAATTGCTGCTTCAACAGCAGCAGCAGCAGCAACATCACCATCACCAGCAGCAGCAGCAGCTGCAACAGCAACAGCAGCAGCAGCAACAGCAGCAGCAACATCACCATCACCAGCAGCAACAGCAGGTCATTGTGCAGTCCCAGTTGCAGGTGTCCCAGCAGCAGCAGGGCGCCGATATCGTCTATGGTCGCCCCAAGGCCCAGGCTCAGCCAGTGGCTCCTCAGCACTTCACGGCACCTGGTTACCTGCCCCCGACCACGGCTCAGGCTCTGGTTCCTGCTCCCGTTCCCGTTCAAGCACCCGCACCCATTCCAGTTTCCATTCCAGCTCCAGCTCCCTTGCCAGCACCAGCTCCGGCTCCGGCTCCGGTTCCTGTCTCCATTTCCGTTTCCAGCTCTTATAACCATTATCATCATCATCAGCAGCAGCAGCAACAGCAGCAGCAATATAGAGCTTCCGGCTATCTGCCACCTGCTTCTCTGGCTCCTGTCCGTGTGGCAGCTCCTGCTCCGGCACCCGCACCCGCTCCTATTGCCCTGCCTGCACCTGTGCCCGCTCCTATTGCCCTGCCTGCACCTGCGCCCGCTCCCATTGCCCTGCCCGCACCTGCGCCCACACAGGTGACCCACATCCACTCCCTGAGAAGCTATATGAACACCGTGCAGCCCTTCGCGCGCTACGCCCAGCCTGTGAGTGTGCGCCAGCAGCAGCATCACCACGTCCATCACCAGGTACAGCAGCAGGTGCAGCACCAACATCAGCAGCAGCACCAGCAGGTGATCGAGGTGGCGCCCATGTATCGTGAGCAGTCGAAGCGTCCCCGCTTCTATGCCCCCGCCTACGTGAGCAGCGCTGTGCCCCGCCAGCAGCCGCAATCGGGACCACAGCAGCATCTGCACCATCACTACCATCGCGTCGTCCAGAGCCAGAAGCTGCAGCCCATTCCCGTTTCCATTCCGGCCCCAGCCCCGACCCTGAGCTTCAAGGCGCAGCAGTCGCTGCAGAAATTCATGCCCAAGGATGTCCAGGTGGCGGTGAATGTGGCCATGGCGGCCACCGCCCCAATTGCTGCTCCGGCCGCGCTGCGCGGCAGTTCCCGGGTGCGTACCGTTCAGATTGTGAAGCCGCATGCAACGCGCACCTTCAAGGTGCTGGAGACCCTTGACCAGGCCGGTGTCAAGACCATCAAGATTCTGGGCGCCAGCAACGAGCAGCCGCAGGGCCGTCATCATGTGGTCAAGGTGGTCACCCAGAATGCACACAGCGGTGCCGAGAGTCATGTCCAAACGGTGAAGATCTTCGATGACCAGGCGCCGCAGCCACTCAGACTTCAGGCGCAGCCGCAGCCGCAGCAGCAGCCACAGATTGGTGGCGCCTACCTGCCGCCGGCACGTCCCAGGACCAGGATCGTCCGACAGGCTAGCAAGCCGCTGCGCCTGTATCCCGTGGCCAGCCTGTGAAAGTCTGAGGGGCTCGGAGATCAAGGGACCAAGCTCCCAGCACTGATTAGTTGTTAATTTTCATCATCGAGCGTTCCGTTCCGTCTCGTTTCGTTAATTGTTTTTTTTTTTTGTTATTTTCGCTGCTTCATTTCGCACGCATTCCAATCGCAATCCCCATTCAAGTCCGCATCCAAGTCCGAAGATGAGTCGTCCCCGGACGAATCCCCCTCAAAATCGCAATCGAAATCAAATCATTTGCATGCAATAACAACTGGCGATTCGAATTTCTTACCTAATAAATACCTAATAATAAACTTACGTAAATATATGTAAATAATGTTGTTTATTTAATGAGGGGACTGGGAGAGAGACTGGAGACCTTGAACCTTTTATGTATGTGATAATTCTTGGCCAACATTTGGGCCAAATTCCCCCCATAATAAATCCGTATAAAAGAAGATGTCGAAGAGATAGTACTGGGAGCCTTGTTTACCATTTTATTTGGCTTTAAAGGGGCCACACACTGATACATGTGTTTGATAATATAATATTACAAAATTAGCCCGCGGCTACCAAGCCAATTTAAAAGCCATTCAAAATTGTATATTTACCCAATAGTAGTAGGCCATAGATTTTTATTATACATAAAACTGAATAGCTAATGATAATCGCCGAGATGTCTCTGCTTCGTGATTAGCCATCCCGGAGGCGTGTCGCACTCTCACTCTCGTCGTGACCTTCGTCGCAGCTTTGTTGCTTCCATTGAGACTTTGGGTCCGTTTGGGGATTTCTTTGACAGATTTCTATTTGTGTTTAGCTTCCGCTCTAAGAAAACAGAAACAAGAAATAGGAAAGAGGCGGCACGGCGCTAGTGAAAGGTCAGACCGGATTTTGGGGCATCACACTGTTAGAAATTTCATTAAAAGAAAAGCTTGCTTCATTGAATTATCAATTTTTAGTAGGAAGCACTCTGCTAACCTCGAAGAATTTGAGAAATTTAAGTGAACTTATCTTTATTATCATTAAAACATTAAAAGTGGCTGTCCATATATTACATAATCACCTAGGGGGAGATTCTCATTTGATTATCATTTCATATACAAATTCATTATATTGTATGTTATAATGTATTTAATAAGAGTTTCTTATTGTATTACTTTAGGTGGAAAAAGATTTTATGACTACAAGGAGGGGGTTTCTTCAACGATTACTCTTAATTATATAGGGGGGGGGGGTCAAAAATCATCATAATATTATATATATATATATACAATACTATATAATATACTATTTCAAGTGACTGAGGAACTCAAATGCTCTCATTATGTGACAAGGCAACCCGCCAATTGAGCATCCTTCCTTACCGATTTTAGACTAGGTGGCAACCTTGAACGATAGACGATTGGTAAAAGTTTGCAGCTCTGCTATTAGACAGCTTTTTCTCTCGAGAGAATGAGAGCCGATCATGATGGAACTATGTATTTAAATATAAAATAGCTATTTTCGAAAGAAAAACTTCCAAGAAGTCGCACAAAATTATTACATAATTCAAAACAAAACACCATTCGAGATCTTTCTTTATAAAGTGAATAACTTTGAAACTAACTAGAATTGTCGAGTAATTAAAACGGCTAATGATAGATTAGAGTTCATTTAAGTAATAACTTATGGCAACTCAAAATTGAAATTTGTAACATTTAAAAACCTGGTTCCTATTACCCAAAAATGGTTGTGCGTTTTTTTTGGTAAGATAACATCTTCCTATAATTCATATTTATTATTTTCTGGCTACATAAATTGGTTAATATATTTTATATATAAATACAAAAATATATTATATTAAAAAAAATAATAATAACCTACTAAGCCCGACCTAAGCCCCGTTTAATGCCAAAGTATTTCGCCAAGTGTACCATGTGTGAGTGCATTCGAAGCGGCTTCGCAGCTCCATTGATGAATATCCAATGTTTGGACACCGCACGATGACATAATTCCCGGCTAAATGCAGCCCCAGACCCACTCTAGTTTTTTATTGAATCTCCGCTCTGACAAAGGTCTGACCTCGCATTGGGAAAGTATCTCGCTGGCAATGCCTCCTACCCCTTCGACCGTTCGACAAACTGCAGCCAGATGCCGCCCTTGTGGACGCCCACGAAGATTTGCGGATCCAGTTCGATGGCCGGCAAGGTGCGCGGGCTGACCAGCACCTGGAAGCGCTGCACAATGGCCGCCAGGGCGGCATTGGCCATCGCCAGGCCCAGACGCATGCCGACACACTGTCTCGGCCCGTTGCCGAAGCCAAAGAAGATGCCCTGCTGCTTGTAGCTCTTCAGGCCGCCGTCCAGGAAACGCTCCGGACGGAATACCTCCGGCTCCGGATAGAAGTCCGGATCATGATGCAGGGCGTACACGGGAATCATTAGCTTGTCGCCAGGCCGCACCGTCAGGGGATCGCCATGGTGCCGGCCCCGCAGCTCGTACTCCCGGGTGCAGGTCTTCGAGGCCCAGCCGGCGGCCGGATAGATGCGCATGCTCTCTGCCACAAAGGGATTGGATGGGATTAAATGGGATTAGGGGTCTGAATTCTGGGCGCAGCTCACCATTAAAGCAGGCACTCAGGTAGGGCAGGTCGATAAGCGCATCCAGATCGGGTAGCTGTCCGCTGGGATTCGCCTGTTGCAGTTCCTCGAACAGCCGCTCCTGGCAATCCGGATAGAGGCCAAGCTGCGCCGGATAATATTTCGAATAATGGCGAGGGTAGACGAACGGATTAGCTTGGGGGGGAGCTCACCATCAACAGACACTGGGCGATGCTGTTGGAGGTGGTGTCCAGGCCGTCGAACATGAAGGTCATGACGTGCGAGGCCATGTCCTCCTCGGTCAGGCTGTACTCGCGCTGCAGCTCCAACAGATGATTGATGAAGTCGTTCCGCTCCTGCTGCTGGGCACGGCGAAGGCGCAGCGCCTCGCTGATCATGTTCCGGAAGAAGCGATCGAAGGAGTACGG
The DNA here is from genome assembly GCA_018904695.1 of Drosophila parvula. NCBI lineage: Eukaryota > Metazoa > Arthropoda > Insecta > Diptera > Drosophilidae > Drosophila > Drosophila parvula. Next base: position 23,526 of record JAEIIG010031900.1, read on the forward strand.
AAAGACCTTGGGGCGCAGGCGGCGCGGCAGGTTGGGGAACAGGCCGCTGATGGCGCCGGCAATGGCCATGCCTCGGTTCTCGGCGGACATCTCCTGGTTCTGTCGCATCACCGGCAGCGGACTGTCGGTGAAGGTGCGCGCCCGGATGCCCAGGACGCAGTCGAACAGGGATTCGCCCGTGAAGCGTAGACTGAGCTGTGAACAGACAAGAAGAAGTGTGGATCAAGTTAAGTTGTTCAGCCACCAGCGGTTGTATGATGATAGCCACATCAACTGCGTCCATGTCCTCGCCACCGGGCGCCTTCCGTATGATAAAGTCGCAGAGATCCAGGCAGACGCGCTGCATGATGGCGTGCGTGGTCCGGATCCGACCGTTGGTCAGCAACGAGGAGAAGATAGCGCGCTGGCGGCGCCACTCGTCACCCTCGAGGACAAAGGGATTGAGAGCGATTAGCCGGTCCTTGTCCGTGTTCACCATGTGGGCGGCATCGTTGTCCTCGAAGTGACTGAAGGCGCTGACAAAGATCTCGTAGATAAGCCGCGGCTCCAGGACCAGCAGCTTGGGCGACCGCAGCAAATAGCAGCCAAGGTAGCTCTCCTTCTCCCGATATTGCCTGCAATTGGATGGAGGTCAGGATGGTGATTTGGCACGGTTCGGAGGTTTCTCCTTTACATGTAGAGATCGCGCATGTCCATGGTGAAGTGCTGTCGTGGCCAGATTATGTTGGGAAAGGAGCCAATGAGCGGCAGGGCGCGCGGCTCCAGTACACCCCGCCGGCGCCAGTGTCCAAAGTTGGACACCAGGAAGGCGTAGAGCAGCCCCAGCAGCGTGGCGAGACCCAGCAGCAGCGATCCAAACATGACGACGTTACGAGCGGAACTGACTGGGCGAATCCAATCAGAGAAGATGAACCGAGGCAGCGGAACACCACCGGAGACACCGGGCGGGATGAGGGATAAATGATGGCTGCCTAGCATGTCACTCGATCTCGGGTTCGCGTGTCTCTGTCTCTGGAATGATTGGGGTCCCATTATCGAATTAACTGCCAGCCAGGCAGCGGGCTCCGGCGATTGACTGTGTTCCAACTATGGGATACCAAACACTGGAAGAGCTGAGTTAACCCCAAGTCGGTACACCTTTTCTCAACTATTTTTAGACTTCCATGACGATGTAATCAATGTGGATTTGAAATCAATAGTATGCTGGGAAGTCCTTAAGGTCCGCTAAGTAGTGCACCTTTCAACACCAGTTTAAGGGATTCCCAACTGTAGTTCTCTTTTGAGGAAAATGAGGCCATGAACATAGCACTTGATAGGGAGAATACTGTCAAGTAATATTCCATAACTCTCGAATAAAACAGTCTTACAAAACAGAGTCATAAAGAACAGCATTGTCACCTTATAGCTACGGACTACCTCCGATCGGGGTTTTGGCAAATAATTTATAAGATTCGTATTATTTTTGGATCCGATGTAAATAAACTCGGATTCTAAGAGCGGAAATAATGGCGGAGATCGGAGATAGGAGGCAGACGGCATCAGGGCGGTGTTTTCTCTTTATAGGTCAAACATCGCCGATCTTCGAGGGGTAGATGGTGGATGGAAAAATTCCGGAAAGTGTTACTATTAGAAGGAATATGAGCAACAGGCTCAACCGTTCTTATTCAACCATTGGGGGTTTTTGTAACTGCATACCAGTATATTTCACTGGACTTACGATAATTTTTACATAAACGTTTATGTGCGTTCAATGTTGCAGAAATTATTGTCAGATGCAATTGAAGATACAGTAGCTCCGATTTTCTAGCACTTGTGGAAGGATCTAACATTCTTACATCTAACATCTAAGACTTAGAATGACGGTTAGATATTTTTGTTTTTTGTAGATTGACGCACTTGAACTGCAGGATTAGTGGAATTTAGCTATAAGATTTTTGCCAGCGAAGGAAAACAATTCCCTCAGTTTTAAAGGATGCAACTGAATAGTTTTCTTTCTACAGTGAAACGGAAACGTTGGCCTTAATCTGAAGACTACATTATATAGTTAATCCCGAAATGACTTTAGCGCGGCACGTAGCATCCCCTATCTTTACGAACAAGGGGTATTTAACTAAATTACGAAGCTGGAAAGGCCATAGGTCAAGAGATCAGTTGGTGACAGCCCCGCTCGGTGACCCAGCAGCCTGGCAATCCAACAACCTGTCAACCGTGAGCGGAGTGGAGCTCTTTGCGCCGCAACCAAGACAGAAGACAATGGAACACTTAATTCAACAAAGGGGGCCATGTTTGCGAATCTACGATATTTGGCCACAAATATTTATTTGCCCCCCCCCCACGCGGATTCTTTGTGGCCTTGGCAAAGGCCGGAGATAACTGTCTACGAGCATCGTATCTTTTATTATTTTCAACTTTTTGAATAGAGAACGCTTGAAATACATTATCCTTTTACATTGAGCTCCATTGGCTAATTGGAAAATTTCGAGTGATTTAAACTGAAGCGAATTAATCTCTGTGGATTGGATTTTCCCAATCCCCAATTGCTAACCCGATCAACTCACCGAAAAATCGGGATTATATTTGTGGGTTACATAGAAAAAGATGAACTTATTTATTTGAAAATGACTAACTAAATCATCATTTTTTGTGACATTTTTTCCATGTGTATCTCTAGTTCCCATTGGCTGTTGTTGGTGACATTGAGATTGTATTGGGAAACGAGACCGAATCTCGGAAGAGCGAAGCGCATCCAATTGATTCGACCTCGCCGAAGCAAATCCAAGTCGGATACATCTTGGAGAGCTTTCATGAGACTGATAATGTAACACAATCTTTAATACCTACATATGTACATATATGAATCTTTGAGGAGATGTTAGATCTCTGAGAATATTTATATATTGATTTTTAAATTCTTTTATAAATAAGCAAGAAGAACAATCAACGAACAGTGGGATTCTAAAAGGATAAACTCGTACATTTTGGATAACCTGTCACTGAGGCTAGCATCCAAATAAAAATCATTTTCAAATATATTTAGTATCTGGTCAAAAATCTTTTTAATTTCTATTTCATAATTGTGATGTTCAATGAATATTGAATATACAATACCTGAATAGGTATTGTAGTTGAAGCTTGTGACCTTTAAAAACTGTTTACTGCTGAGGGAAATAAAGCTAGTTTTGTGTCTGAAATACAGAGTTCTTCGCACTGGAAAGTGAGAGTTTCATGACTCTTAAACTCAACTATCTAAACGAAGAGATCTATAAACAACATGGCATTGTCACTTGATAATTACGAACCTAACCACCACCGATAGGGGACTTGCCAAATATTGTATAGGATTCGTACTATTTTTTACCGCAATGTAAACAAATAGAGAGCGGAACCAATGCCGGAGATCGGATCCAAAACAGACGGGATCAGGGCGGAGTTCGCCCAGGCCAAACATTGTCGATCTTCGAGGGATTGATGCGATTCTTTTGCGTTCTTCTTCTGGTCTGCCTGGTGACTTTCAACGCCCAGCTCCTCCACTTCATCCACCTCGTCAACATCTTCCAGCTCCTCGATACCAGCACAGCCACCACAGCGTCGTCATCGTCCTCCTAGTTTTCCTCGTCCACTTCGAGCAAGGATCAAAGCTTATGGATATTTCTTATTTCTTAAAGTAAAGCAATCGTCTAAGGACTACCAAATCCTTAGATGTTTTTGACCATCAGGGTGTTATTTAGGTAAATTAAACCTATTTGGCTTTTGGAGTCAAAAGTAAGAAGTAAGAAAGCGAAAATCAAGAATTTCTACATAACGAAAAGTCTTCACAAGTCTTGTGAATTTTATTTTATATTTTCCCAAATACATATCTTTATCATTTATAATTAATCATATACTTATAAATAAAAAGAAAGTAGACTAAGTTACAGTCAGGATTGATACGAAATCGTTGCCTACTTATCGGGTATAAGAGTATAAGGAGTATAGAATCAGCCCTGACGCGCGAGTCTGCAACTTTTCCCACCCAGCCTCTGTCGGCACAGCACTGCTAGTCCCTTTTGCTAGTCTAAGATATCTTTTATGCAATATAACAAAATGTTAACTATGTTATTATACTCTTGCAGAGTGTACGTATTAAAATATTTCCATGATATTTGCAACGCACTGAAGGAGGGATCTCCGAACCCATAAAGTTCTTGATCACCATCAACAGCCAAGTCGATCTAGCCATGCCAACTTCTCATTGTTTGAGCTACGAGTATCGTGCTGAATTTATTCAGCTTAGACTTATTTCTTTTGCAAGCAGTACATCTCTTGAAAGGAAACCAAAATATAACCACTATATCATATAGTTTCCATAGAAACGATCCGAAAAAAGGCCAGAAAGCAGATTTTAAATATCATACAAGTCGGAATACTATCGATAATTTAAATATCATACAAGTCGGAATTTATCGGACTAAATAAATAGGGTACAAATCCTTCGGCAACCGAATTTTAATACCACTGGAGTTGAAATTTAAGTTTAATTTAAAAAATATACAAACAAGTATACGAGTATTTCACTGTAGGTGCCTTAGCGAGGAATTTTCTGGTCTTTCAGGAGGAAGGATTACAGATAGGCTTCTTCGCGTGCAGTTGATATCCTTGCGGATTTATTTAATTATATTTTTTTTACAGAAACATACTATAACATACAAGATTTTGAATTCCTAAAATCGTTCTATAAATGTTTAAGCTTGCTGGTGTGGCATTATTGAAGCCTCTCGGGGTGAATCCCTTCTAATAAATCATATTTTTGACCCCTCGACTACAGGTTGAAGACTAAACGAACTATTGCCTATTGAATTTGCTTTATTTGAACAACAAAATTAATATATTTGTATATAAAATGATATATACAGGAGGACATGGTACTCATTGCTTGGTGGTTATCGTTGGGTTTGGCCTGAAATCTTTCAGTCTTCATTTTTAGCCGTGGCTACGGCTGCGCCTGCTCCTCTTGGACTTGCTGGCCTTATCCTTCTTGCTGGTCTTATCCTTCTTGCTGCTCTTATCCTTCTTGCTGCTCTTATCCTTTCGGTGTTTTGTCGTTCTCTTCACGACGGGCTTCCTTACACGCTTCTTTGTCTTGGTCCTGGTCTTCGTCTTGCTGGAGGACGCCGTTGTAGTGGTGGCAGCGGTGGTGGTGGTGGTGGTGGTGGTGGTGGTGGCGGCTTCGGTGGTTGTGGTCGCATCAGCTGTGGATGCCACAGTGGTGGCTGTCGATGCAGTTGGCGATGCAGTTGTTGCTGGCGGCGTGGTACTGTTGGCCAGAGCCGCCAGGCAAGTGACAAGGAGCAGAACGCAGAAGAATCGCATCTTGGTGTGGAGCTTAGAGACTCGAACTATGCCTGTGCCAGTGTTCGTCCGGCTTTTATACCTCTTCCAGCAGCAGCAGCATCTATCACCACGAAGATTGGCAATGTTGTTTGGCCAGGGCAAACACTATGTGGAAGGGGCTTCTGTCTGTCTTGGATCCGATCTCTGACATTGTACTTTCTGCTCTCGTTATTGTTTCTATACGCCTAGAATCCGCGATTGTTTGCATTCGTGCCAAAAAAAAAACAATTGGCACTGTTTGTTACCTAAGCTATCGCTGCCCGTCGCTAATTCTGCTCAGTTGGTTTAAAAAAAGAAAACAAATGAAGTACGAGTCCGTAAATAGAAATTAAAAACACATGTTTTATACTGAAATAAGTTACCTTAACCGTTTTACCTGAAAGTGAGCTCCAAACCATTCTCGGAGTGTGTCGATGTTTCTATATATTTTCTCATCTTTTAATACTCCGTTGCACACCATTAGGCTGAGGAAAAAATTAGATTTTCTGGCTTGCTTGCAGCATCTCATGTTTAGTTTTTGTTTAATAATTGCTAATATATTATTATATACATAGTATCAAAAGCGAATACACTTTATTGTTTAATAACTCCCATGTTTATTGTGAGATTTACTCCAATTTTCAGAGAACGATCGCAAAAGTCAGCAGGTTCCCTAGGTTCCCCTAGGTGAGTGCCTCTTTGTGGGTTTATTAGGAGCTTCCCAGACTCACTGTTCTCCTTTATAGATGCTACCTATTTATTAATTTAAATTAATGAATAACTTGAACAAAAATCGAATGGTTATTAGGGTTATTTAGAAATCTTGCAGGAACAATTTATTATTTCTTTCGAAGAAATTGAATTTTAAACTTCTTTGGAGCTCTGAAGATGTGGGCTCAGTAATCCCAGTTGAGACTACCCTTATAAACTCCCTTCTGGATCCTCTCGACATGTTTCTGGAAGCCTCTTACAAATTTGGTTTGATTACTGGCAGCACTCTCCGGCTTCACGTGGACATCCTTTTGTTGTCGAACTGGTGAAGTGGAAGTATTACGAGAGCGATAGTACATCCCATGCTTTAGTGCGTCGCTTCCACCTTTTATGCGCTGCGAGTCGCGCAGTTTGACGGAGAAGCCCACGCCAGTCGCGGTCTTAGAATTCCACTTTTTATTGCAGCATGTCTCTGGCATGGATTTCACCGAAACATTACAGCATTCGATGTGTTCCCGAATTTCGGGATCTTTATAATGTAGGAGTTCTCTCAACTTCGACATTAGTTCACACATCGTCGGCTTGACTACGCCGCTCTGCGTTGCACAGTTGGTAAAAGACGCGGACGTCGGCGAAATGGGAGCGGCACAATGGGAGCGGGATGGCAGCGAAGATGAGCGTGTTCTGATCGTGAATCTGCTATCAATGGAACTCAGCTCGCGAATCCCCGTGTCTTTAGCTCGTTCGGAGTCTACGAATTGATTTGGATATTAATATTTTACCAAGGATTCCCGACGGTATTATGTACATACCGGAAACTCCGCTACTATTGTGCTGGCTTTCTTGCTCTTCTAAGTTGGAGTCTTTCTCCAAAGGTTTTTTCGAATCGTGATTACAAAATCTCTGTAATTTGGACATTTTGCGTACTCAACTTACAAGAAGTGTAGAAAACTGATTTAATTTTGCTGACTTTGAATAATAAAAAAGGTTTTTGTTTTCGAATACCAATTGTGATGAGAACTGAGAACTAAAAAAAATAACAGAGAATTTTGCAACTACAAATTCTAGACCTTTTTGTTCAGCATACAAAATCTGATTGAATTTATCAGAGAGT
>JAEIIG010031904.1:0-30022 GCA_018904695.1 Drosophila parvula
GCTTGGTGTCGCAAGGGCCACTTGAGTGTACTGACCGTAGTGCATCAACGTCCAACAATCAAAGTTAGCATATATCGAACTTTTCCTGTCGATATACATCCCAAATATAATTGCTTTCTGTTCAGACCTGCCTTTATTTTATCTTTACTGTTACAGTTCCCTTTAATTCACAGCTTTGAAAATCACAAGCTGCAGAAAAACTTTACTTGCATGCTTAACTGAACCATTAATGCTTAGTAACCATCTAAATATAGGCAACGCCGATAAGAACAGCCTCCACAATGACTTCCCATAAAAAGCAGCTATCACAGTCACTTGTGTAACCCCAACTGAACCACATCATGAGCGAAAGTGTCTCGTGTAATTCGTCTCAATCTAAACGCAAATATATCGACACCTTCGAGAACATGTTCTCCTGGCTGAATGCTCCGAATCTTACTCAAACGGAGTTCCGTCATCGCCAGCAAATTGTTTATTTGCGTCTCGAGATACTGGACAAGATCGACGAGGCATACTACATCAAGCGTTGCATTAAACTGCGCACTCGGATAGATTAAAACAATTAGTTTCTTAATTAAATTTTATGATTTTAATGAATGTTTCGTTTCGTTAATTTCAATTTTATCAGATCATAATCCGTACAATAAACATAAGACATAATAGTTATTCTCTCCTCGCTTACATACAAAGTTATACGTGTGTTGAATATAGAATATTTATACGGTATATATATTTATATCCCCTTCGGCTGATTACCTTCATTCCATTTTAAAAATATATGCTGTTGCCCAAGAAAAAATAAAAATAAAAAGAACAAAAAAATATAAAGCGACATTGATTTTAAAAATTAATTTGGCTTCTCTCTCAATCATATTTTGGGGTTTTTGGTTGACTGACACGATTGCTATGCTCGTGGCTCACAGAATATACATAGTAGAGATTCGACAACTTCATCTCGGTTATCGCTCATCGACAAGTTGTCCGACGCTTTCTCATCCTTTAAACTGACTTATGGTTCTTGGTTTTTTTTGGGGGCAAACACTCTAAAGTAATCCATGTGAAGGGCTCTCGCTCGATTTTTACTGCTGCAGTTTTACCGCTGCTGCTGGTAAATAGGAATGTTGTTTTTGACGGCATCGTTCTGCATGTGATAGCCGCCGGGCGATGGCCCAACGGGCGGACCCCCAGCCATGGACATTGCGGCCATCTGCTGGTGAAGCTGACTAAACTGATCATGTGGTGGTGGGTGCTGTTGCTGTTGTTGGTGTTGCGGAGACATGTAACTCTGTGGATTGACGGTCGACGATCCGTTGGCAGCATACAAATTAGGTCCAGGCTGGTATCCCTGCGGAGGCGGCTGTTGCTGTTGATGCTGCGGCGACATGTAAACGTGGGGAGCTGCCTGCTGCTGCTGCGGCTGCGGCTGTTGCATTTGTGTGACTGCGGGCGGATTTTGGGCGAACTGTGTCTGCGGATCCATGTGGTAGCTGGGATGTTGGGGATGCGGCTGCGGGGGCTGTTGGGGATGCTGCTGTGGTGGTTGTTGTGGAAGCTGTGGCAGCTGTCGTTGGGTGTTGGTAACGGGCGTAGGCTGGGCATTATAGAGGGGCTGGGGAACGGCAGCAGCGCCTGAAGGATGAGCCAGATGGGGTGGCAGAGCTAAAAGGGGATTTGAAAAGGGTAAACTTTATTATAATGTCCTAAAAAGAATATTTTTGTTGTCTACTTACAGTTCATCTGCGGGGCATGACCATTCTGATATGGCACCTGACCTGGCTGTCCGGGCTGGCCCAGATAACTACCTGGAGCTCCACCGGGGCCAGCTGGAGCTGCTGAACCCGGGCCATATGGCAGCGAGTGCATGCCGGGGTAGTTTTGTGTAGGAGGAAAACCACCCGCTGCGGGATAGCCAGATGCTCCGTAGAGAGCCGCTCCCGGAAAGCCCGGAGCCATGCCGGGCATAAATCCACCTGTTGCAGCAGCTGCTGCCGCAAACTGTCCTGCCGCAGCTCGATCGTCCCGCATTAGCGTATGGTACAGATTGATGGCATCCACGAGGTCGCTGGATAGTTGCGTCAACTGGGCATGCTTGCGGTCCACACGCTCCAACTCCGCGTCTATTAACGGGCCCATCTGGTGGACCTCCTGCTCCAGTCGCAGCATCTCGTCGGTGTCCTGCGACGGATCCTCGGGATTCGCCTCATGGAGCAGGTGCAGCAACCTATCGATCTTTCCCTCATCAATCTCCACGGGCTGAGCGGCGGCAGCAGCGGCGGCCGCTTCAGTCTTTAGCTGCAGAGCTGCAGCCGAGTCCAATTCTCGTTGCCCGGCGGCAGCGGCGGCCGACTTATGCTGCTGATTGATGTCCAGGCGCTCAGGATCTACGGACAGATCGGCAGAGACAAAGTTCGAGGGGAAGAGACCCTCGCCGCGCTGATTGAAGCCCTTCCACCAGTTGGGGTCGCTGTCGTCCAGCACATGAATGATCTCGCCGGAGAAGAAGGTTAGTTCGTTCTCCTCCGCCGCCTCGAAGTCGTACAGAGCGCGCACTTTTCTCGGCTCCGGGGCTGGGGTGGCATTGGCGGCATCGCTGCTCTGGGCGGTTGAAGCAACGGCGGTGGAGCCTCCGAACGAGGGATACAAAGATGGATATGCACTGGCGGTGGCGGAGCTTGTAACAGCTCCACTTCCAGTCTTGGGACTGCCCTTGTTCTCCTTAAGCGACAGTTCGATGGCCTTGGCTATGTCGTCCTCTTCCTGCTGGCTGCTCACCACATTCGGATCCTTAGGCAAGGCGGCGGCTTTTTCGGCAACCGACTTGCTAGCCTTGTCGCCCAAATTCTTAAAGTCGTAGCCCTCGTGACGCAGCTTGTTGTAGAGCGCCGGAATCAGATCCAGCTCCCGGTCGGCTTTGTAGTCGTTGTCAGCCCAGCTCTTCAGGACTTGACGCATTTTCTATAAGGAATATTAGTTATTAAAAGATCCAGATTGAGGAGCATGTTACTTACCAGGGATACCTTTGGTTGCGCCTTGCCCAGCAGCCGGCGGAACTCAGTTTCAAAGTCACGGGAGGCCACCTCCAGGTGGAAGGGCTTGCCACAGTTGCTGGACAGGGCGTCCAGCAGAGTTATAGCCTGCATTACCACGTGCGGATCGGAGTGGCCCATGCGACGCATCACCGCCTTGAGGCAATCCTTGGACAAACGCGGATTGGTGGTTACCTTGTCGCACACATCCAGGATTAGCGCCCATTCATCGCTGGTGTTGGTCTCGCTGGTGGCCTTTTCTACAAGTTTAGAAAGACAAAGAACCGAATTAGCTTATCTTGGGCGGTGACTCACATTGGAAAGTGAAGATAAGGCCCAGGGCGCAATAAAAGAAATCAATACAAATTGAATTATGGAAGGAGGTGCTGGAGCTACGTCACTCAAGGTCAGCGACTGCCACCCGAAAAACTTAAACAAGAAGAAGGTCAACGGACGCACGGCACAGCTGCGCACAGCATCCCTCTCACATGACTTTCTTTGTTGTCTGTTTGCTTAATTAGGAAAGACGGAGAATGAAGGAATCTACGCGCAGAAGGGGTAAAAGTGCGCCGATAATAATAAAAAACTATGAAATGCAACCAGCCATCCGTCAGTTGTGCATTCCAATAGGAAATGCGCCTCCTCCTACGCAGCTTTCGATAAGACTCACCGACGTCTGCGTCGAATGGCGACGACTGCCCGAAGATACCCATGCTGCTCCGCTATATGCCAACAAGCTGCGTTATGATGGGGTTTATTCAAACTTTAGTTCAGGCCAATCCTCCGTTCGCACTTTGTCCAGATTATTATTTCTCTTTTGTTTTTCCCTGGTCTATCGATTTTCAGCGTATGTGGGGCAACAATAAGACAGCTCGATTATAAATTTGTACTGCGATATTCTTTTGCGCGATTTTTTAACGGCCGGGGGCCAGCTTTAAACTCGTGAAAAGCTTCAGAGCAGTCAGAAAAACAATTTTAAATTCGTGGAATTTACGTTTATTGTGTAAAAAAATGACTAATGGCGAGTGTGCCCAGTTGGGAAGTTGACGCAAAAGGCCGAAAAGTTTGATGCTTACCAAATATCGATATATGGGGTAGGGCTGTCGCAGCTGCAAAAAATTTTACATGTCAGTCATGTATTTTACAAATTAATGAGTTCTTGAATAAACATACTTAAATTTTGGTTGAAAACTGAATCAATGGTGTAATGTTTTTGTTTTTTTGGTGACTAACAACTCTAAATTAAGAATTATTGTTAATATAATACTCTTGTTATTCAAAATAATATTTAATACATTTTCAAATGATCATTTTGACAAGTGGCGCTCGTTTGATTTTGGGAACAGCTGATTTTGTCATTAGTGACATTCGGGCACACTTATATCAGCATTCGAATAAAAAACGCGCAAATCAAAGGGACGCCATCGAAAAAATATAAAACAATTCTCCATATATTATTGTATTCTCCAATTCAATTGCGTTCATATTATTGCGCCATGTCGCAGCACCGCCAAAAGCACGCCAACCGCACCCACCTTCCGCACTTGCTGAGTAATGTGCCCGAGGAGTATCAAGAGCCGGTCAACAAGATGAGCCTCAAGATGCTATCCCACGACGCCTACGGCAAGCCGTGAGTATTGGGCCTTATCAGGAAAGCAACTATGGAATAACATACGAATCCACAACAGGTACGACTGGAGTGCCCGTGACTTTGAGATGGGCGCCCATTTGGGCCGGGGAAAGTTTGGGCGCGTCTACCTGGCCCGCGAGCGCCACTCCCACTACTTGGTGGCCATGAAGGTTATGTTTAAGGAGGAGCTGCGCAAGGGCAACGTGCAGCGCCAGGTACTGCGCGAGATCGAGATCCAGTCGCGCTTGAAGCACCCAAACATCCTGCGTCTGCTGACCTGGTTCCACGACGAGAGCCGCATTTACCTGGCCCTGGAGATCGCCTCTCAAGGCGAGGTCTTCAAGCATCTGCGCACCGCGCCCAATCATCGCTTTGACGAGCCCAGATCGGCGAAGTATACATACCAGGTGGCGAATGCTCTTAACTATTGCCACCTGAACAACGTCATTCATCGCGATCTGAAGCCGGAGAACATCCTGCTAACCAGCACCGACGACCTGAAGCTGGCCGACTTTGGCTGGTCTGCTCACACGCCCAACAACAAGCGACGCACGCTATGCGGCACCCTGGACTATCTGCCGCCAGAGATGGTGGACGGGTACTCGTACGACGATTCGGTGGATCAGTGGTGCCTCGGTATCCTGTGCTACGAGTTCCTTGTGGGCTGCCCGCCCTTCGAGTCGAACAGTACGGAGAACACTTACAGCAAGATTCGGCGATTGGAGGTCCACTATCCATCGCACTTGTCCAAGGGCAGCAAAGCACTCATTTCGGGGGTAAGAGTAACATTAATTAATATAATGTAATATGGAAAATAACATGTTCTTCTTGCCACTTGCAGTTGCTGCGTCACAAGGACCGTATCGGTTTGATCGCCGTAATGACACATCCTTGGGTCAAGGAGGGAATGGCCGAGAGGGCTCTTCAGCTCGAGACGCAGGAACGCGGCAAGGAGAACAAGGCGAATAACTGAGAAAGGTTAATTTTCCAGATTTTTAAAACTATTACGATTTGTATTATTAATAAAAACGGTTGAAGTAAATTATTACAAATAATAGTTATTTTAGTATTTCAGAAGAAAAAAAAAAGGTTTTCTTCTGGTTTTTCTTTATTTAACAAAATTAAATATTGTTTCTTATAAAATTGTATACTAGCCCTTATGTTTAAATAAAAGTATTAGTTTCGAAATATAAAAGTAAATTATTTATGTATTTATAGCCCCCCTTGAAATATTTCAGCCCACACTCATGACGGAATAATATTTTTAGTGTGTGTGCAGTATGGTTTTTTCTCGCTTCTCATCTACGGTCACACTAAATAAATAAATGAGATTTCCAAGCGTAAAATAAACCCTAAAAGTCAATGAAACGCTTGATTTGTGTTTTTTTCACACACACCGAGTGCGGATAGTGCCGTAGCCGACACGTCGCGACCATCAGCAATCGCCGCGCTGCCCACTGGAGCAGATCGCGGGCAGCCAGACGAGCCGTAGGGAGTACAGCAACAATTGTTATTTTTCGCCCGACGATTTGTCGTAGGGGGAGGGGGCGACGGAAATCAGCCCCTTCGGTTTCTAATTGAATTAAAGATAGAGGAAACGGGGCTTAAAAACAATAGTGTGGACCTATCGAACTCGACGAGGTTACAGCAATGGTCTTCATACGCGATCCCTGCGGCATCGCCTGTTTGGTGGTCACCTACGGCGCCGTTCTCTACGCGGACTATGTGGTCATCCGCTGGATCATACTCACTACAATGCCGGGCAGGTGAGTAATCGCTGGCCATTTGTCAAGACATCGACCCGCATCGATCGGTAAACCATTGTTTTTAGCCTATGGATGTCCTTCCATGTGGTACTCTTCAACACCGTGGTCTTCCTCTTGGGGATGTCGCATGCCAAGGCCGTGTTCTCTGACCCGGGCATTGTGCCCCTGCCGGCCAATCGCTTGGACTTCTCCGACCTGCACACCACCAACAACAAGAACAATCCATCGGGCAATGGCCACAGCAGCGAATGGACAGTGTGCACCCGTTGTGAGACGTATAGGCCGCCGCGAGCCCACCATTGTCGCATCTGCAAGCGCTGCATCCGGCGCATGGACCACCACTGTCCCTGGATCAACAACTGCGTGGGCGAACGCAACCAGAAGTACTTTTTGCAGTTCCTCATTTATGTGGCACTGCTCTCGCTGTATTCCATTGGCCTGATCGTCTCCTCGTGGGTGTGGCCATGCGATGAGTGCAACCAGAATGTGCTCGAGACCCAGGTCCGAATGTAAGTATAGAGATTCGAGCTGCCTATTTGGGATACGCTTATTTGTATGCAATGAGCGTTTGGGATTGCATTACACTACCTTGTGTGGTGATTACATATAATGGAATGCATTTCCCCTTTCAGGATTCACTCCGTCATCCTGTTGCTGGTATCGGCGCTGTTTGGCCTTTTCGTTACGGCCATCATGGTGGACCAGCTACATTCTATTCTGTACGACGAGACGGCCGTGGAGGCGATACAGCAGAAGGGCACCTACCGACCCAATCGGCGCAAGTACCAGCTGCTGGCAGATGTGTTTGGACGCGGCCATCCGGGTCTGTGGCTGCTGCCATGCACTAGTTTGAATCACGCCTCCCGGTACCACGACACGCCGCTGCTGAGCCACGAGGTCTAGGGTACGGAAGTATTCATTATTTTATGTTGTCCTTGTGTTTATTGTGTGCCTGATGCTGCTGGAGAACGACAAGAATGTTTTTAGTTTTTAAACAAAGTGTGATTTCCATTATTATTTTTTTTACACTCAGCGCCTAAAAATCGATTCGTATTTCGTATGTATTATAATGCAGATTCCAACTTAATTTATGCTTTAGTTTATAATCGTTTTGAAATTATAAATATAAAAGGAAGCAGCGACCAGAAGGATGGAAGGAGCATACTCAAAAGAAACTTGGATATTTTATAGGGAACTTGCTGCGTAGATCATTTTTGTACACCGATAAGAATGAATCAAATCAAAGAGATAGAGAGAGATCTTCGGCCAGCCGGGGTATTTTTTACCAGTATCCAATTAAGCGAAAACATTCTGATTTGAGACATAGATATATCTCAATATTGTATACAATACATACGTACATAGAGAGCTATGTACCCAGCTTAGGCTGTAAGTCCTTGTAAAAGAGCATTTACGATTTACGATCCAATAGTAGACGCATATATACCAAATGATAACTGAAAACTGTGTGCAGTAATAGTTTGTAATAATTGTAATCACTTTTAAGTTGTAGTTTATTGTTCTTTTGACCTTCAACCACCAGCACTAAAGAGTTTTCCAATGTAACACCACCAACACTCTCATCCGAACGAGATTGATTGCCCACTTGAACAGATTTTCAATAAAGCTATCTGATATGCATAAGTACATACACAAAAGGCTTTTTAAATAACAAGATGAGTAACGACCATGAATGCCCTTACTTATCTCGAAGCTTGTATTGTATCCTTTGCATACCCTCAATCGAGCTCACTTCCCAGGCCCTCGACGCTCAGGCTCAGTTGTTTCAACGCCTGCTTGGCCACTCCACAGAGCACTCCCTCCTGCGAACTTTGGTCTTCGAACTCCAGAATCTCCACGCATTCTTTAAGCAGATCAATGGCATCGACAAGGCGACCACGTAGCTCGCCGCCCTTAAGTTTGTTGGCTATGAAACCGCTTTTGGCCAGCAAAACCAGAGGAACGTGCATCTCGTACAGATTCATGGCTCGTGTTCGACTCAGTCCCGGCTCAAAGGAGTTTAGCACTCGTAGCACCTCGCGACATAGTTCTGCTTTGCGCTCCAGCTGGTGATCCGGCAGTTGGACCATCTCGTAACCCTTCACCCGGCCATACATTTCAATGAGTAGCTGCCTTAGCCCCGTGGCGATGTAGTGCATGGGATGGAGCAGGGACTTGTACTTGCGCAGCAGACGTTCGGCCTCCTCAAGACGCTTTGGGCCCATTTCCAGGGCCTGGACGGCATTTACCTCCGATTGCAGGGACTGCAACATCGCCTGGACCTCGGGGTTACTGGTGCAGGCGCCGCAGCTGCTGCAGTTCCAACTGGTATCGGATTCTGTCGGTAAAATATGTAAGGATTCGATTAAATTAACTTTGGTAGCTCCGCAATTCCGCTCACCAGTCGGCTGCCATGGCACTTGGTATCCCTCTGCACACTGTCCACACTTCAGGCTGGAAAAGTGTGTCCCCAGTTCGGTCGGATCCAGGCAGCGATCGCATTTGCAATCAAAGTACTTGCCCTGTTGGAGATGGCTCTGCCTCTGGGCGGAGCCATCCAGAGTGTAGGTATAGCTGTGATGCAGGGGCTGACCCTCCTCCAGACCCACCATGGCTCGTAGGCGAATTCTGGGATAAATTCAATGGGATTAGATATTTCATATTTACTTGGCAGTCTTTAGGAAATACTTTTAAAAGAAAATATCTATATTTACGTTTAGCTATGAAACAAGGAAAAAGTGTAATAAGATCTGCTGTTTTTTGGGGTTAAGATTTCCTAGAATATCTAAAATTATAAACTTACTTGTACCCCTCGCTGGGATAGATGCTCCTCGATGTGTTTGGCACACAATTGTGGGCCAGAATGCCAGTGTAGGGGTAGAGACACCTCAATGGATAGCCTCTGGAGGTCCTGGCCTCGAAGGCGTTTACTTCAAGGACTCCCACCACCTGCATGATCAGCTCCTCACTGAATCTAGAGGCCAGCTTGCAGGGTCCCCGCAAATACTGAGCAATGTTCACGCGATCCGCATGCCACAAATCTGCGTCCTGCTTACGCTCCTCTTCGTGATGTTCCATTGGGGCCACTTCTCTGTCCCATCTGTCCGGATTAGCCTCCTTGGCCAGCAGAACTCTGGAAATCATAAAGAAAAGATAGAAAATTACAAATGAACCTTAGGAAATCATTATCCTAAACAACATATATTTTTTAATTCGAGATATATTTCTTAAAATATCTTACAATCTACACAGAATATCTATCGCTTTTCTATACAACCTAGTTTAATCTAGATATTACACTGTGGACACCCCAGATTTACAGATTCTTTGCGATTAATAGCTGTGTCTATTTTTGGTACCGCTCGCCAGCGGGCTTCACCTGAGCGGCATGATGCAGTCCAGCTGGGGACAGTGGCTGCTCCCCTTGGGCAGGTTGAAGAATCGAGCCCGAGCATCCTGGAATACCCGGCACTCCTGGTTGGAATGGTGATTATCCTTGTTCCGGACGCACTCCTCGCACAGCGGCCAGCCACATTCGGTGCACAGCTCAGGATCGGACTCGTAGCAGCCCAGGCAAACTACTGGTCCATTACACTTGGGTCCCAAGGCAAACGGCAACTCCTCGATCAGCAGACCGTTACCATCCGTCGCTCCCTTGGCCACTAGATAGCGTCCGCAGACGGGACTCCATTGCACCGATGTACGATTCACCGGCAGCGTTGGCGTCGATGTCATTTCGCTGACTGGCACGAGCACAGATTATGCCATCTGCCATCTGGCTAGATAGCAACATCTTGGCCTGCCTCGGACATCACACATTCATATTTACCGGCACAGTGGCCCCGATGGGTAGTTTATTATTACTATAAATATCATAAATTTACATAAATTATGTTATAGATAATGGTTCTGCTTAATATACATAAATAATAAATACAGTGGGGTGAATAAATTGTTAAATTAAACATTTATAGGTCCACCCTACTAAGTTATATGTATATTTCCTGGGCTGTTACCGCTCTCAAGTTCTATTTCCATTTACTTTTAATTCAAGTGTGCGATGGATTAAATAAATATATATATGTGTATAGTAAATAAATATAAGGAAATAGGTACACATCATTAAGAGGGCATATTAGCTTATAAAAATTACGTATTTTTAATATACAGTTAGTTAGTAGTTTAATTTTGAACTGAAATTCTGTGCTGAAACATACTCGTCTTGGTCTTGGAAACCTTGGTCCAATGGAAACGTAATTATATTTCATTAATATTACAATAAAGTTTGGAGAGCTTGTAACTCTCAGGAAATGTTGCTTAAAAAAGTATATTTGAGGATTATCTTCATATAGCTAAGTTAATTTAATAATAAATACTACAAGATCATGCGTAAGATCATACAAAATCTGACAAGATTTCCTGATAACTGTAGCTATTGGGATTACAAAAGGTATATTATATATGTATTGTATATTAAATAATATTTCGATATTTTCCCATTAAAAGAAAATGCATATTATAGATTATAATAATAAACACTACAATATAATTGGAAAGATTCACTGTGAACTATAATTATAGGTGTTAAACAAACTCTGAATTGGTCTATTATGTATAATGTTTAGTTAGTAATAAATTAAATAATATTTGTAGGGATTCCTTGACCATTCCCTCCACTGTGCCCTGCACTTTGGTGTTGTCTTTTGATCTACGCCAACAGCCGCCTAGCCTTCTATCTTCTTCCTCCCGCCTCCACAGCCCCAACGGTCATCGTTTCCCCTGTTTTTAGTTATTTGCCCTGCTCGCGTTCCCCCAACAAGTCTTCAAGAAATGCGACCAGGCTGCCAAAACTAATATATTTCTCAAAACCAATATTTTGGCAGGCATGCCGGCCCCCAACACCCCGCTTGAGTCCCAACGAACTAACCTCAATGGTGTTATGCAATCTAATTGCGGACAGACGCCATCGTCGCTCACATTCCCGGCGAAAGTGACACGTGCGGCGGAGAAGATCTCGCATTCGTCGCTATGATCGGTGGCGTCATCTCCGCCGGCACATGATCCGCATAGCGGCCAATCGCAGAGCTCACAGCGATCCAGAGAGTCGCCATCCTCGCCGAACTGCAGGAACTGGTAGCAACCGAGGCATACGATACCGCTGTCCCGTTTAGGTCCTCGGGCGAAGGGCAGCTCCTCCAGGACCAGATCGCCGCGCCGAACCGGGGACGCGGTAACCAGGCAGCGTCCAAAGACGGCGTCCTGCTCCAGACGGCCCTTCAGCATGCTGTCGCTGCACTTATGTATGTACTGATGATGTTGCCATGAGATGCGGTAGAGTGTGGATGCGATAGAGTGTGGATACTGGGAGTTCTAAAAATAAGTTTAAGTGTACATCAAAAAATCAATCGATGTCAATGATGAAATTACTAATTAAATACAATTTTCTGACCGTTACTAACTGTATTTTAAGAAAGAAACAAATAATATATAAATATATATTATTATATATATGTATTTATATGTACATATGTACATATGTATATAAAGAAAAAAATTAAAAGCCCTTGATCACTAATTGTAAACAAAAGACTGAACAGGAACTTTTAGCATTCACTACGGCCACGGAAAGCTCTTTCATTGAAATTGAAAGATGTCACTCGAAATAAAAGAGTATTGTACTTATTTATTTAAATTAAAAATAAAGAAGTTATCGCAAATTCGTTGTAGTAATAGCCATATTTCATTAGCCAGCAGGAAAGCAGTTTGATTTTTTGAAAAAAAAACTGGTCGTTAGTGGTGGTACTTAGAAATATGCACTAACAAAAAAATACCAAAATATTTTAGTATATTTAGCTAGCTCATCAGGAGCAGCTCTTGTAAATAAACGTTCCAGCAATTATTCTTCAAAATTTAACAAAAGTCTGTTTTGTTTATTTGATAAAAGGACAAGGTTGTTAAACAAAATTCAAAAATATGGAACAGTAAGAATGAATGTTAAATTTTCTTTTAAGAATATGTTTTAATTAAAGTTTTTCTTCACACAGAAAAACAAACTGTACAGTACACATACCCACTGCCTGAAGGCTTTTAAATATAATAAGAGTTTAATAGGCCACTTGTGCTACTTAGGCCAGTCTGAAAATAAAAATTGTTATGCTGTTAGTTTTTAAACACCTTAAAAATCTTCTTAAAAAATGAGAAATTTATGAAAGGTAAACATTTGTATATTTTTGGTATATTTGACAAAAAAAAGTATATGTAGTATTTCTTAGAGACGAACGGTATAATCTTTCGATAATTCTGCGGTCACACTGTTGCCAATCTTATCACAAAATTTTTTGTGGTGTACGTTCGTGGTCTCGTGGTTGTCTCTGTTCCTCTGCGTTTCGCATTACACTCTAAAACTCAAGCTCATCAAAAGTAAGTATAGCTTGTTTAAAAGTGCCCCCCGCCCGCCGACCGCAGCAAGGAAACACTCTAAAATCCCTCGAAAACGGAATAGTTTCGATTTTCAGTGGCTGTGATTTCATAACCTCGAAACCAAAAGAAAATTGCAAGTAGGCACGCGCATGAACGCTAAAGGGCCGCTGGCTCAGTTCGAAGACGAAAAAGGCTAAACTTATTATCAGACCATTGGGGGAGTGTTTGAAACTATAATTAATTGATAAAAGCTGAAAAATTACTGCCGGTGACCGATACACAGTCGCATCCGCACACGCACACCAACGCAGGTACAGTTCATTGGCAGCAGCTGCCGGCAAATGGAAGAGCAATCGAATAAAAAGTGCCTGGCGAAATGTCTGTTGTTACGTAACACGAATCGCTCTTGTTTAAATTGTTTTGATCAATTCTCCTCGTTATCACGTTGTTGCTTTGTTGCTCTGCAAACATCAGTCTCCTCTTCATTCCCTCTTTATCGCCGCTTGTTGTTTGCGGTCATGTGAGGTGTGTAAGGGGTTGCTGTTGTTGCACCTTTGTTAGTTGTAGGTGGTAGTTTTAGCAGGTGACGTCACCGAAAAATCAATACCCTTATTTGCGTGACACCTTTTTGTGTTCTGTGTTTTTGTATTTATCGTTGTTAATCGATTTCCTCGATGATGTTATGCAACTGGCGAAAATTTGCCACCCCTTCACCTCCTTGTCAAGGTCACCAAGGAGATTCATTTTCATTTTGAGCGGATTATAATATCCATTCGG
This sequence comes from Drosophila parvula, assembly GCA_018904695.1. Lineage (NCBI taxonomy): Eukaryota > Metazoa > Arthropoda > Insecta > Diptera > Drosophilidae > Drosophila > Drosophila parvula. Next base: position 13,620 of record JAEIIG010031904.1, read on the forward strand.
CGAAGATCACAGGTTACATCACCTGACATCTTCTGGGCCTCGCCTTTGTTGTTGGCCATTTTCCCATATTTTGGCTGTTAGCCATAACGACTTGTGTGTCTCACTGCCGCACGCCGCTTTTCATAATTTTCCGCCTCGGAACAGCAGCGCCAGGCATACATACATAGGTACCATGTCTAATATTCGCAGCGCGACTGTTTCTTGCATTCCTGACGTCACACGCAAATAGAAACGAAGGAAGACCAAAGCGGAGGCTGCAAAGTGCTGTTAGTTTCTGTGTCAATGATCGCTTCGCTGCCTAGCAAGACTGACCAGCAATTAAGGCCTGCACAAGTACGGAACGTAAACACATAGAAAGAGCCAGAAGCCCATGGACTAGCCACAATCGTGGCCAGATAAATGATACTATCGAAATAGTTAAAGTCATGAAAATGATTCGTACTTTTGGCGGAAATTACAAGCAAGAAAATTCTAAAACAAAAAAAAGGGGGGGGGGAATTGAAAACGTATAGAACTATGTATCTACTGGCCACAAATTTAAAGTTTTTGTTTTTATTTTAAATAAATATTAAAGTAATTGTTTAATTGTAAATTTGTTATATAAGTTATAATTTTTATCTTGTCTTATTTTGACTTTATTTTTGTTTTAATTGTTACAACAACAATATTTTTTACGTAGTTAAATTTCCATTAATTTCTCTATATAAAATAATTCGTTAAGATTTAAATTATAAATCCCTTTGGAACTTATTTAGAATTTTATCAAAAAAGATTTCAAATTTTGAGAAAAGTGATCTTAATAGCAATATGAAAAACGTCAATCCCATTTACTTATTCTTTAACCGACGTGTTATAACACGTAACTATTAAATAGAGAGTTATTTATTATTTTAAATCCGTGGAAAATGTCCGGGCCTGGAGGAGATTACGTTCCGAGGGAGTGGACATTCAGTATGTTGAAGGAGGAGCTGCGTCGGAGCTGTCAAGAAGCCGCGGTAAATGTCCGGGTTTTGTGAGACGGCGACGCCGCCGTTTCTGCTTCTATTTTTCCCCACTTTTTTGCGTCACTTTCTTTTGCCCCAGACGCGTGCAATGACCCCTCCGTCGAATCATTGGCGACTTTTCCGCAACGCAGCTGGCAACTCTAACCTGTTCAAGGCAGCCAAAGACTAATTTAAATTGATTTATTTATTCTCGCTGCACGAAATTGACATTTAGCCAATAGTGAAAAGGGGAAATGGCCGTCCAAATTCGTTTCCCTAATCAGTTTTCACTTTTCCTCGGCGGCCAAAAGAACACTGCGAATTTCGGTCACAGAAAAAAAGTAAATAATCATCAGGTCGCTGATAAGATTAAACGCCAGTCCCCTCCATAATCCCTAAATATTATCTATTGTTTCGCGCAATAATTGAGTTCGCAATCGAAATGATTTCGCAATAAGTACTCCCATCGTCATTCTATTATCGATTATTCACAAGCTAATTGGTGGCGCGTATCATTCGTTTCCAGATGGCTCCTCCATCATACAGCGATTTGGGCAAGCAGGCTCGCGACATCTTCAGCAAAGGCTACAACTTTGGCCTGTGGAAGCTCGATCTGAAGACCAAGACCTCGTCGGGCATCGAGTTCAACACAGCTGGACACTCCAACCAGGAGTCTGGCAAGGTCTTCGGCTCCCTGGAGACCAAGTACAAGGTCAAGGACTATGGCCTCACCCTGACTGAGAAGTGGAACACAGACAACACGCTGTTCACCGAGGTCGCTGTCCAGGATCAGCTGCTCGAGGGTTTGAAGCTCTCCCTGGAGGGTAACTTCGCCCCCCAGTCTGGGTAAGTTTCAAACGAGAAAATCCCTTTTAGATAACTTGTTTTAACGTTCCATTTCTTGTCACCAAACAGCAACAAGAACGGCAAGTTCAAGGTGGCCTACGGCCATGAGAACGTCAAGGCCGATTCCGATGTCAACATTGACCTGAAGGGCCCCTTGATCAACGCCTCTGCCGTCCTGGGCTACCAGGGATGGTTGGCCGGCTACCAGAGCGCTTTTGACACGCAGCAGTCCAAGTTGACCACCAACAACTTTGCCCTTGGCTATGCCACCAAGGACTTTGTCTTGCACACAGCTGTGTATGTATTACCTCAGTCATCTTTCCGCTCGAGCGATCTGTAGTAATTGGTGTTTCCTTCTCTATTGATCAGCAACGATGGCCAGGAGTTCAGCGGCTCCATCTTCCAGCGCACTTCGGACAAGCTGGATGTGGGTGTACAGCTGTCGTGGGCCAGCGGCACCAGCAACACCAAGTTCGCCATCGGCGCCAAATATCAGCTGGATGACGATGCCAGCGTGCGCGCCAAGGTGAACAACGCTAGCCAGGTTGGATTGGGCTACCAGCAGAAGCTGCGCGATGGCATCACTCTGACCTTGTCCACGCTGGTCGATGGCAAGAACTTCAATGCCGGCGGCCACAAGATCGGTGTGGGTCTGGAGTTGGAGGCCTAAGTTGCCAGTTGAAGAATCTTTGAACTTGTCTAACATCCCCACACGCCCAACAACAACAGCAACAACAAGAACAGCAGAAACAGCAATAGCAAAAGTGCAGTAACAAGAACAAAAATAAAAGTGAAAAGATATTCTACAAATTAAAAACAACCAACACAGTTGAAACTATAAGAATCTTCACATTAGATTGTCCCACACCCGTCCCCTGACCCTGCCGCAGAAGACACTGCCAATAAAAACGTTGCAAGAGGAATGGGTGAATCTACTAAGGGTCAGTCAGTCAGTCAGTCCGCAGTCCGTCGCCGTTGGATGTAGCTTTGTTTAGTGCATTGAAAATTAGCAAATTTGTTGTTTGGCAAAATAATACAATACAGTAATAATACATTTACCTATTAAACAAAACTACAAAATGAAAACTCACTCGTGTGGCTCAAAAGGAACTGCATTTTCTTATTTAGTTGCTATCTCTTAGGGGTTGCACCACATTTTCCTTTGGTGACAAGATAAAAACACAACTCCCAAACCCACAATCATTATTAAACTTTTAACTTTTCGTTGTGCATTTACATGAAAAATAAATCGAGAAGAACAAATTAGAACGATGGCATCGTTGATGGAGCAATAAGAGGTTTTGGGTTAAACGGGTTCTCTTTCAAAATTAACGAAATTTAAAAAATCTCGCTTATCTAGGGATGTTTTTTCCCATCTCTCAATTTTAGGCTTCGAATAGGAGTCCGTGCGTTTGCTTTCGACATTGTCTACACACTGATCTCTGCCATTCACCGATCACATACCGATTTGGCAGCAGATAAAAATTTTCGGTGAACACGAGCCTATTCACAGTGTAGACAATACAAGTTTTAGATTCAATTGAGCCCTTTACACCTTACTATCTCTTCATTCCGCCCAAAATGGCCCCACCGACGTATGTCGAGCTCGGTAAGCAGGCCGTTGATCTGTTTAGGCGCGGCTACCATGTGGGAATCTGGAACATTGAGACGAAGACTATGACCAATTCCGGCATCGAGATCTCATCCATGGGCTACGCCACCCAAGACCACCTCAAGGTGTTCGGTATTCTGCAAAGTAAATTCAAGATGGAAGAGCATGGCCTGACTCTAACGCAGAGATGGAATACGGACAATTGGCTCCAATGCGAGATCATGCAGCAGGACAAGCTGGCCGAAGGCCTAATGTTAGCACTCGGTGCCAGTTACCAGCCGTCAGCGAAGTGCGTTCTTTTTAATTTACCTTACCTTGAATATTTCCTAAATTCTTCATAAATTTAACAGCGATGGTTTCGGCTTTGTAAAAGTGGGCTACGCTCAGGAAAAGTTCAACTTTACGCTCGACTGTAATTTACTAAGGAACCCATTGGCTCACTGCGCGGTGGTGATGGCTCACAATGAGTTCCTGGGCGGACTTGGCATTTCGTTAGACCTTAATAACATAGATATCAACGCCTGGAAGGTAGCCCTTGGCTGGAAAAACGAAACGACCACCCTTCATGGCGAACTGTAAGTGCGACGAGCGGTAGCATCTTATCTGGATCTTACCAAATCGGGCTGATCACTCTTTGTTTTCCAGGGTGAACGGCGGAGCCGGGAAGGCCTCAGTGTTTTACAAGGTGAATGAGCAGATCGATGGGGCTGCCGAAATCGTCAAAACAGGCTCTGTGCAACGAACTAACGAAGAAAATGGCGAGGTAGTTGAATCGGGCGGCGATATGCTCGTCAACCTTGGCATTATCTATCACCTCGACGAGAACGCCCTTATCCGCGCTAAGATCAATAACGTGGTGGAGTTGGGCCTGGGCTACGAGCAAAAGTTAAACGAGAACGTCACTGCTTCCGTCTCAGCGGTCCTTGACTTTAACAGCATGAGAGATGGTAACCACAGGTTTGGAGTCGGAGTGGCTCTGCAGTGCTAATGAGCTTACAAAATTTCAAATTCAAAGTTTAAATTCTAAAAAAAAAATAGGCAAATATACATACATCTTACGTTATCCTTTTATTTTTATTATCCTTGTAGGGTATGCTAATTTTAGTCAGGAGCTTGCAACGCAGCGAAGAAAGCATCTCCAACCTAATAAAGAATATATACTCTTGATCAGCATCACCAGCCGAGTCGATATAGCCATACCCGTCTGTTCGCTTCTGTGCAAACTAGTCTCTACGATTCTAAACTATCTGAATGCAGCTTTTCAGATCGTTCTATTCCTATTAGTATATAAGGGGATTCTTTATGATATATAATATTTAGACGCCAGAGAAACTATCGCGAAATTAAACGAAAAGAGATATAAATATTTAGTGGTTTTTAATTTATTTATATTTATTCATAATGTCGTTTTCAGGATTTTTCTTTTTCAAACCCCATAAGTATGGCTGCCATAAAAAAAGAGAAATTATTATGAATGTAATACAAATGTTGCCATAACTTCATTATGTTTCAGCATATTAGAACAAAAGTTCGGTGTTTTTACCATTTATATTTTTTCCCCCAAAGTAGCTTCTGTATATATGTACATCAAATAAGTAAAAATGTCAACTAGAAATACGGATATTTTTTTCGGTTTCTGACTCATATTCTAGATTTCTGTTTTAAGGCCTCCAAATTTTTAAGTGATTCTTTTAGTATTTTAAAATTAGATGACCAAATTTCTTCAAAATGCCGTGTTGCCGCAAGAAACCCGAAAGGATGAGGAGCATCTTAGGTCCCAAACATGAGACCGAAGCAAAAAAAGAAGAACCTTCTGAACCACCTCCCGAACTTCCAAAGAAGGAGACTGAGGCGGAAATGATGCCGCCGCCGCTGGAGGAGGGCCGAATGCCCTCATACTTCCACGTAGGTATATTGGCGAAGATGTGCCTGTTCCATGGCTACAATAACGGCGTGTGGAAGCTGGAGACCATTTCCAAGACGAAAAATGATTTCTATCTGAGCAGCTTTGGCGAAGGCTATCCTTACTTAACCTCTGTTTATGGCGGCGCGGAGGCGTACAAAGAGGTGGGCGACCTCCATGCCTCTCTTGGCTGGCTGACTACCAATACGTTCTTTTCCAATCTCGGTGCACGCGGCGAACACCTGGGCGGGATATGGCAGTCCGTCTTAATGTTAGGACTCACCACATCTGAGGAGTATGTTAAGTTGCATATTTGCAATTGTCTTGCTTACAGTATTTAAATTTATTAAAACAATTTATTTTCTCGACCAGATGTGAGTTCACGGCCAAGTTAAAATGCGTATTTGAGCGCAGGCCAATTATGGTGGAAATGGAGGTGCCGATTTACCGGGAACCGTTTCTCCAGGGCTACCTTATGGTGGCTCCAGTTGAAAATTTCGTATTGGGATACCGAACGGTCTTTAATATAGTGGATAAGCAGTTCGATATGCACGCCTTTTGCCTGGGCTTTTATAACAAGTCCACCGAAGTGGCCGTCAAATTGTATGTTCCCCTTTGTCATTTACAAATTTTCTGTTATCCAACACAAGATATTTTAGCGAGAATTTCAATCAGCTGCGAGGTTCGATCTTCCAGCACATTGGTGAAAGGTGGGCCCTGGGCTTAAAGGCGACTCTTTATGGTGACGTCGAGGCCAAGAACTTCACCATTGGAGGTCAATTCGAACCGCTGGAGGGCACAATACTAAAAGCCAAAATTCGTGGCGATGCTCGTGTGGGCTTAGTTTACCAACGGAGACTCAGTGAAGAGGTTGATGTTCTCTTTAATCTTGGCTTTGATGGAAAAGACCCACTCCATGGAAACATTATGCTGGGCGCATCATGGTTCTTTAATTTCTAGACAACAAAATTATCAATGCGTACGGTTTTAGATAAATTTATCTAGTTCTTTTAAGACCTGTTTTCAATTACTGTGTTACACCTGAAAGGGGGTATCAAATTAAAGAAATGCTTACGGCATAAATGGTCAAGTCTAGACGGAGCTCTTTGACTTGCTGAGGTTCGGTAGGGCCACCTCATCGTCAGTAGGCGACTTGTCACCTGTTATTTCCCTCGTGTACCCAAAGGTAAGTCATAGTTGAGTATACTTTCAGAACAGTAACAGTCAAAATTCCAAATTATTAATAATTTTTTTTAATTATTCTTTTAAAATGTTACAAACAATGAAGACACGGATTCGCAACTTGTTCCGCAGGAACAGAAATCGGGGTCGTCCGACCAAACATGTTGACGATGATGAGGATAAGGGGGAAGGCGACGCCCCGAAAGCCGATACGGAAAATGAGCGCTTTGAAATAGAGATCATACCACCGCCGCCGGCGGATGGCGAGATGAACGGGTATTTCCATGTGGGCAGATCTGCCAAAGAGTGTCTTATCCATGGATTCAAGCTCGGTGCCTGGCAGCTCATGTGCGCCTCCAGTACGTCCGAGAGCTTTCATCTGACCTCATTTGGCGAGGCCTATCCGACCGTGAGGCAGGTCTTTGGGGGTATTGAGGCGTACAAGCAGTTCGGGAACTTCCATGTATCCCAATGTTGGTTCAATACCCAAGAATATCTCACAGAGCTTGGGGTGCGTGGCTCGATTTGTGGCGGTAATTTGTATGGCCTCCTTATGTCATTAATGGACACAAAGGAGAAGTGGGTTCTGGTTATCAGTTTCGGATATTATAATAATTATTATACTTACTCTGCAGAGTGACGTTCCAGGGCAAGTTAAAGTGCGGCATAGAGCGCAGACCAGTGAAAATGGAGCTGATGGTGCCCATCTACCATGAGCCACTTTTCATGGGTTACATCGTGCTGGCGCCTCTGGACTGCTGTATGTTTGGGTATCGTACAGTTTACAATCTCGAGGAGAAGGCCTTCGACATGCACGCCTTTTGCCTGGGCTTTAACAATGATAGCACCGAGGTGGGACTCAAACTGTAGGTTATCCTTAATGCTAAAGGAAGCGGGTAATTTCATGTAATATTCCGCCTTTCTATCTCTCAGCGAGAACTTTAAAAACCTGCGAGGTTCGTTCTTCCAACGGATTAACGATTACTGGGCCTTCGCCGTAAAGGCAAACCTTTACAGTAGCGAAAACGTCAAGCAACTGGTCGTCGGTGGGCAGTACGACTTCCAAAATGGAACAATTCTGAAAGCCAGGGTTCGAGAGGACTGGCGTTTTGGATTTGTCTATCAAGCGAAAGTGAAGGGATTCCTCGATGTTATGTATCATTTGGGCTTCGATCTAAATGATCCGAAGGGTGGGGCTCACAGGATTGGCGCTTCATTGGAATTTCATTGCTGAACAAGCTATAACTTTATATGATGTAATGTCTAATCCAAGTACTTACATGTCTAGTATGTGTACACATACATATAGTTTACTTCAGGTATGGGATAATAACCTTAAACTAAATCTTCGAGGTCAATTTACGATATTTTAACATTCTCCTAGTCCCCAAAGAATTCGGAACTCTGTTCGAAATCTATGTTCGAAATCCAAAGCTATGCGAGGCAAATATATAAGGCGGAATCCCCCAAGGAACCTGAACCAAGATGAAATCCTGATGAGATACCTAATACCTAAAGCTCCAGTCGAGTTGAATATAATGACACCCTTATTAACATAGCGTCCTGATAAATAAAGGAAAACAATTTGTATTATTTTATTTATATTGTATTCTTCTGATAAATAAATTTTACTTTTATTTTTTATTTGTTATTTTTATAACAAGGATACAACCGCATTTTTAAACCCAAGAATAGGTGTCGCCAGAGGAGCGGCGAAGATAATTACCAGGATGGTGATACGTTCGGTGAGAAGATCTTGACAACGTAACCTCCCCCTGGTAAATTGTCCACCTAGTTCCACGTGTGTCTTTTTTCGGCTTCAAGCTCGACGCCTTGCAAATCCAATCTATAGTGGACTCGAACCAGGAAACTCTAATGAAATAAAACTGAACCTTCAGCCGGGGACCGTTCGGCTACTTCCACGTTAACCTTGATTGAATGAATTGAAACCCTTATTAACATAGCATCCTGAGAAATAAAAGAAACCGATTTGAATGATTTTATTTGTATTGTATTTAAAATTCTTGTTCAGATATGTAGATATTTAAAAATTTTGTTATTACTTCTGCTATGAAACACAGCCGCATTTACCAAACCACGAACAGGGATCGCCAGAAAAGCGGTGAAGATAATCAGCAGGATGGTGATGAGATGGATGAGGATATCTTGCCACCGATGCCACCCCCTGGTGAAATGCCAACCTACTTCCACGTGGGCAGTTTGGCCAAGGAGTGTCTCCTTAGCGGATTCAAGCTCGACGCCTGGCAACTCCGATCCATAGCGGAAACAAACAAGAAATTGTTCTTGTGCAGCTTCGGCCAGTGTAGTCCGGACCTAACCAATCCGTTCGGTGGCTTCGAGGTGTACCAAGAGTTGGGCAACGTTCATATCACCCTCGACTGGCTTACGAACAAGAAGTGGGCGGCGGATGTCGGCGTGTTTGGTGAATTGTTCGGCGGCCTGGCCGTTTCGACATTAAAGACAGACACCTTCCAGCAAAAAGGGTAACGATACAATGGATAATTACCACTGATGTCATATATTTCGTTTTGTTTCCTTTCCCCGAAGAAACGAGTTAAAATCCAATCTTATAGCTGCCTATGAGCGCAGTTCCGCCAAAATGGAGGTGATAATGCCTATATACAATGAGCCCCTTGTCAAGGGCTACCTCCTGCTTGCTCCCGCAAAGGACTGGTTATTAGGTTACCGCACGGAGTACAATCTGGAGGAAAAAGGATTCGATAAGCACGCTCTTTGTGTGGGCTACAGCGATGGAACCACCGAAGTGGGCTTGAAGATGTATGTTATCTGCTTTATTCGGTTGACTTTCCAGAGATTGCACCTTGTAATCACCCAGGGAGAATTTGAAGGATCTCCGGGGATCGCTTTTTCAGAGGCTGGGCGACAGTTGGGCCCTGGCTTTGAAAACGAATCTGTATGGTGACGAAGCCCTGGGGAATATTGCCATTGGCGGCCAGTATGACTTCATGAACGGGACACTGCTCAAGGCCAGAATTAAAGATGACTTCAAAGTCGGCATCGTTTGTCAAACGAAAATTGTCGAAAACATTGAAATGCAATATCATGTGGGGTTCGACGGCAAGGATCCGATTAACGGACAGCACAAGATCGGCGCTGCCTGGTCTTTTAATTGTTGAGGTCGTTTTGTTAAGTCCCCTTAATTTAAATCGACTTCGACAAATGAAATTCCAATTCCCAATAGTAGTTTCATTAAACGAAGTAATATAATTAAATTATTTTTTATTTTAGAAAGGTATTTTAAATGTTTTTAATTTAATGTGGGCAAAAAAAATATTTTTGTTTGGGCTTGTACAGTGTCCTCAAAGAAGAATTCTGCATTCAATTGGACCATTGATCCATATACAGCATGTATGATTTGTGTGTATATGACACTAACACTAAAGGAAAATCAAATCAAAGATTATAAATTAGCAGAAATTTGGCGTTGCCAGACTACACGATGCTCGATGACCGACCATCGATGTATCGATATGTTCCGAAATAATCGATATATTACTAAAGCATCGATGTTTTTTCAGCTTTAGTTGCCATACGAAATAAAAATTTCAATTTGTTCAGACGTGTACGTGTACCAGGCGTGTTTTTATTCGTAATAAAAAGTTAAAAGCATATTTTCCGAGTTGGAAATAGTGCGCAGGCAGTTACGTGTATGCCGTGTAAAGTTATTGCAGCAAAGCAAGCGTTAAAAACGCGAGAATCGAAGCTAGACAGCAAGTTCTTCTCGGAGGCCACAAATAGGTACGAAAAAAGAAAATGGCGTCACATGCCAGCACATACACACGCACACACGGACATGAGGTGCACCCAAAAACGGGAACTAATGAGCGCACATTTTCCTCCATTCTACATGCGTAATTTCAGGTCGGCAGAGAGGAAGAATTAGCAGAAACGCAATAGAAAACAAAGACAAAGGTAAGTTCAGGTAAAAAGTAAACAAAAAACACAAAGCAAAGGGATAGAGACAGGGAGTAGTACCATGTCCGATGCCATGAGTGCGCCGCCGCCTCTGATTCCGCAGCTGCAAGAAATACAGCAGCAGCAGCAGCAACATCAACAACAACAACAGCAGGGAGGCAATCCTGCCGCCATCGCCCAGCAATGGAACAACTATTGGTATTCAAACCAAAATGTCGTCGCCTACCAGCAGCAGTATCAGCAGTACTACCAATACTACATGCGCTACCAGCAGCAGCAACAGCAGCAGGTAACCTCCACTGTGAGCGCGTCGAATGCACCGCCAGGCTTCAGCAATGCTCTGGCTGCTCCGCCGCCACTGCCCACAAGTCCGCCGCCACCGCCGCCGCCAAAAGGCGGCCAGCCCACAGGGAGCAACATGAATAAGCAGAAGCAGCAACAACAGCAACAGCAGCAAAAGAATTTCGGGGGAATACGGTTTAACTTGAATTTAAATCAAAAGCGTTTGGCCAATGCGCCAAATCCCCTGCAACAGCAGCAGCTCCAACAGCAGCACAATCAACAATTACATCAGCAGCAGCAGCAACACCAACAACAGGTCATGCAATTGTACAACAATAATAACAACATGAATAACAACATGAATAACATGAATAACATCATGAATAACAACAAAAAGAAGCGAAAGCGCAACAACAAGATGAACAAGAGCTATGAGCAAACAGCTTATAGCAATCCGTTTACCAACCAAACCACGTCCATAGCCCCACCACCGCCCATCATTAGCGCCGCCGATGTAGGCGTGCCGGTCACGCCCGACTTGAGCAAGCCACCTCCACCGCTGCCGCTGTCCATAGTTGCACCCACAGAGCCACCCCAGCCGCATCCTCCCCAGCTGCCACAGCAGCAACACCAACAGGCGCAACAACCGGCGCCTCCCCCGGCCCCAGCTGCATCTTCGTCTGCATCCACTTTCAAGCGTCCCAGCACCTTGCAAATGGCCACCAACGATTCATGGCCCGATGCCCTCAATCAGTATGTGGCCCGTTGCTACTCCAAGTGCAACACAGATCTCGACAAGGATCAGATTGACATATGCCTTAAGGGCAAGATTATTGCGGCGGCCAATCGAAATGAGCTGTGGACTCGGGACTGGGACAACGAGGTTATGCCGACGGTATATAGCGAACGGGATGGCGTCGAAGTGGTGTTGAACAATGTCGCGCCGTCGCAGCCGCAGCGTAGCAACTACTACCAAAAGAAGATGGAGCAGCAGGAGAGGGAGCGCGATCATCGCGACCAGCAGCAGGAGAAGGCAACGCCGACGGGCAGCAAAGGCTCTTCGGGTATCGTGAATGCGTTCAAGCAGAAGGGCGGAAATCTATTCAACAAGAGCTCCTCCAGCTACGGTTCTCACACTCGTAACTCGTCGTCCAGGTACTCCAGGAGTCGTTCGCGGTAAGTTTAAGCACCCTTTTCCCCTTTTAAGAAACTGGATTTAATAACAAAACCTGTTGATCCTTTTTGCAGTTCGCCGGCGTCTTCGTTGAGTTCCTCGAAATACTCGAACAAGAAGCAGCGGTACTCGCGTTCGCGGTCTCGTTCGCGTTCCCGCTCCCGTTCCCTACGCTCCCGCTCCCGGTCGTGTTCCCGCAGCAGCGATGCCAACAGTCCGCCGGCGCGTAAGGTTATCCGCAAGTCGGGCTCAAATGAGTCCTTGAATTTCATACCACTAACCGCGAACCTTTCGCGAAAGCAGCAAAAAATGCTGATGAAGAAGGGAAAGCGGGCTGCCGCCGCCGCTGCAGCAGCGGCCGCCGGTGGTCAGGCAAAAAAGAAGCCACCACACTTTTACTCCAACCAATCGTCCGTGGGCGGAGCCGTTGATGATGACACAGCGCGCTTGCAACAGCGGGCGGCACGTTTCTCTCAGCAGGGCTCCGGCTCGGCGAAGAAATCTGTCGTCGCGATTGCAAGCTCACCGTTTGGTCTAACCACGGCCAAGAATAAAAAGAAGATGATGCAGCAGCAGCAGCAACAGCAGCAGCAGCAGCACCATCGTTCCGCCTTCTACGAGGACACTGATACGGGTGGCGGCAGCTTAGATCTCCTCGATTTGCACATTGTAGGGTGTTGTAGGGAATTAGAAAAGTCTTTCTTGCGCCTGACCAAGGCGCCGTCGCCGTCGGAGGTGCGACCAGTCGAGGTGCTTACCCATTCGTTGGCCAATGTGAAGAGCAAATGGCGTGTCAATCACGATTATCACTATGCGTGTGATCAGCTTAAGTCCATCAGGCAGGATTTGACAGTAAGTCTTGCTATAATAAAAAAAAAAAACCGAATTATTTGAACATTTTGTTAATTTAAACCAGGTCCAAGGTATTCGCGATCAGTTTACGGTAGAAGTGTACGAGACGCATGCCCGCATTGCCATGGAGAAGGGCGACCACGAGGAGTTCAACCAGTGCCAGACGCAATTAAAGATGCTCTACACCGAACTGGGCGGCCATAGTCCCAATGTCTTGGAGTTTGTCGCCTATCGCATACTGTACTACATCTTTACAAAGAATACCTTGGGTATATTGGCTCTTTCCCTGCCATTTCCAACTGACGAACTGACGAAACTTTTCTTACAGACATTACAACTGTCCTGCGTTCGATTACGGCTGATCAGCGCGTAACGCCGGTCATTGCGCACGCCTTAGAGTTCCGTTCGGCCTGGTCGTTAAGCAACTACTGTAAACTCTTTTCCCTGTACAAATCGGCTCCGCTCATGTCGGGCCATATGATTGAGTGGTTCCTAGAACGAGAGCGCAAGTGTGCTATGCGAGTCTTGATTAAATCGTAAGTTTATCCCTCAATTCTCGATAATATATGGTATTTAATGTGTAATTCTCTCTTTCAGCTATCGTCCGAACATTAGCGTTGATTATATTACCAAAATCCTGGCCTTTGATAGTTCAGAAAAGTGTAAAGAGTGGCTTGACACCTTCAATTTGCCTTATGTCGGCGATGGCGCGCAAGTTGATTGTAAAAATGCAGCTGCCATTGCCATTTGAAGTGTGAATTTCACAGGAAAGCAGATCAGCTGCAAACACTTTGATTTTATACCTCACTTTTCGGATATTGCTATTGAGAGATATCTCAATATGCCGGAATACCCTGGATACCGTCTCCTGGCCCCTGTTTTAACCGAAATTGTACATATATTCTTATTAGCTTATCTTAGTGGTCGCGATTCCCCTGCGTTACTTAGGAAGTGATTATTTACCCATTTTTAAGCCGTCGATTTCCCCCTCCTATGAATTATTCGCTACCACAGCTCCAGTCTTTAGTTCTGCGTAAGGAGTAGCAAACCCTGCTAAAGGAAACCAAGGATAACAACTAAATCTACAGAAAATGCATCAAAATAATTGCTGGTGTCTTGGAATTATTGGACGAAATATGGAACATGTATACCAAAATATTAGTTAATGAAGATATTAACAAGGATTGAAGGATACTGTCGAAACAGCTGCCAGAATGGTGGATAAAAGGATCATCTATAATAGCTGTTCTACAATACTACAAGCTTCTGTGGAATCCAAGTTGGAATGACTGCTGCGGAATATCTTCGTCTTTTTAATTCTTCTTTAGAAATTCGGCAGCCCACTTTCATATATAATCTTTTAATCAACAAAAATCCTATATCTACACATAGGGGATTCATATATCCTGCAACATAACCACAATACTCGTTTAAATTCAACCAAAAAACAACCTGCAACCTGAAACCCCCGAAAGTGTTATCTCCCAATGAACTCAAGTCTTAAGATCTAAAGTGAAATCGCAAACAGGACCCACAATAACAAGAACTCCACTAAACTGAAAACACCACTCACAAAACTAACATGAAATAATCACAACTTAAAACGAACATAAAATCGGATGCCTCCAACAGCCCTAGAGGTGCTGTGTGTGTGCAGTTTTGTTTCGCTGTGTGACTATTATTCAACCCATTATATTTTATTCATTTCATTTTTAAACTAGTTTTAAGATCTAGGCCTAATGTTTGTTGTCCTATTTAAATTATTTGCTAAAAGGATTATACTAATGTTCTGTCTCTCTATTGTATACCTGTATATAAACTATATACAAACATCACTTCCACTACAATCAACAATCAACAATCCACAATCAACAACCAACAACCAACTACAACAAGAACCAGCCAGAAGCAACCAGGCAGAGGCGCTCTACGGAAGATCAAGGGCAGAGACTACAACGCCAGGGAATACGAGCCATCAACAATCCATCCATTCAGCCAAAAGGAAGCCGAGAAATCACCTTCAGACTTGTGTGCGACATTTGTAAGCCCTTCCAATTTTAATTCGTCACTATATAAGCAAAAAGTTTATACAAAATATAAGTAGACGGGATTTAACATTAGCAATTGGCTAAGATCCTGAATTATTTTTTTTTAAGAGAGATAGTTTGATCAGAAACTTAACTCTTCTTTATTATGTATATTTAGAGATAAGAAGGTATCTTTCTAAGCTAAGTTTAATTGTAAAAATTATTTTTAGTTTTATTGAATGTTGGAACAAATTAATCGAAAAGAATTCAAGTCTTTAAAATCAAGGTAATCTTGCAAATATATATATTCCTGCGAGAGCCCGTTAGCATGAGAAGCGGGCGCACCTAAATATCCCGCTTTAAAAACATATATAAAGTATATATAAAACAAAAGAAAAGCAACTGGTGTTTCATTCTGTTGGCTCTGGGCGAATTTTCACTTTCAGTAGAAGGACGTCGTTATGCCTGTTCCCCTTAGTTGGCTGGCAAAGGAGCTTTAGCCAGGACACGAGCCAGTTGGAGCTTGTTGGTGAGCTCGGGAGCCGAGCTTTTCAACAACGTCTAGCGGATGCTGGACTGAGGTTCAGCCGCTATTTAAGGATGCTGCGTTGCGGCCTTAGCTCCAGTCAACGCGCGGCGTTCGAGTTCCATGGATCGCGCTTAAAAACCAGAAACTGGACGGACCAAACCGAGATAATCAAAAGAAGCTAGAAAATCAAAAGAATCTCTAAGCCATTTGAGAGTGAACGAAAACGAAAGTGAAAATATACCTTCATTTAGGTGTGTGTGTGGAAAAACAGGCTTAATTTTCATGAATTTATAATTTATTTAAATACGCTAATTGTGCAGATAAAGTGCAGGTAAAGTGAAATAAACCTATAAACTGCATAAATATTTTTTTATTGAAGCAAGCAGAAAAATTCCAAATTATTCCATTTAAACAAACTTGAAATCAAAGTTTATAATTTAAAAAAATCGGAATCAAATTAACAGGCTAGAGTTTTAAAAAAAAGTGGTGTAAAAACATTGTGGAAGAATTTTAAGTTATTTTGTGTTAGAGTTAAGACAGCTTTTTAATTGAATTATTTTTTATTAGCTAGAAATTAGTTTCATTAAAAATATTTAAATCAAATTCCAACTTTAAGTTTTTGGACGAGTGAACTAAAGTTGGAAAAAACGTTTTAAGACCCTTTTTTTAGAAGTGTTTAGTGGTTCAATAATTTAATTTCATTGTTTTTGTTTAGTTTTAAAAACACTTGAAATTTAAAGGTAGTATTTATTTATTATTATAAGTTTAACAAAACGCTTAAATATGTCTTTGTTCCTTTGAACATTTGGTACGTAATAAATAAAACAATATTTTAAAGAATTTTACAAATTTAACTCACAAAAATCAATTATTTATGGCTTTAATATGAAAACAGCAATAAGAACATAGAATGTTTGGTTTATTTAGGTTCAGTAAAAGTAATTAAGGCATCAAAAAACCTTCAGTTTTTATTAGTTTCCTTAAACAATCAAGCGGGAATTTGGTTTCAAATTATTGTACAGTGATAAATAAAACTACAAATTTAATAAAGAAAGA
>JAEIIG010031910.1:0-19386 GCA_018904695.1 Drosophila parvula
ATATATAAAATATTACAATAAAATATATATATTTTGTGAAAGACACACCAAAAATACATTAAATTTAATATGTTTAATGTATGTTTTTAATATAAAAAATGAATCTTTCAATCATTCTTACAAAACCGACTTTTCACAAACTTACTTATTCAATTAATATTGCAATTTAAAAATATATTAATAGATATTTTTTATATAAAAACTGTATCCATAAATTGTGCTTACAAAACAGACTTTTCACAAACTTATCTATCAAATTTATATTACAATTTCAATTTAGAATTTATAGAGATAAATTTAAAATATTCTTTCTCTGCCTTTAAATCATAAATAACTTAATAAATTGTTAACTTTTTTATGCCTTTCGCCAAGCAAATTTTGACTTCATTCACTAAGAAGCCCTACCGAATTTAAACATAATTTAGTATCGAAATAAATTGAATTCAATTTTAATTTTCGTCACGTTCTGACCATGTAAATAAAATTCCCGAAACGTGAAACATTTTCAGGGCCCCCAAAAACACACAGACACAGGTTATTTGGGGCCAACGGAAATAAGGCATATAATTATGGAATATACATAAATATATATGTATGTAGGCGTGTGTTTTTTTGGGGCTTTCTAGGAAATTTTCCACATTTTATGACAAATGTGTGAGATTTTGCATGGGCATTGCCTGATTACAGGAAGGGAAATCGTTATAAATCACTCAAGTGGGATGCCCAATAAATTGGGAACAACTTGCGGATGGCACCGATGATGATGATGATGATGACGATGACACATTTGGGCTGGGTGAACGGAAATCAAGAGCCAAACTGAGCAATTAACAATTCATAAGTGTCTGAAGAGGGAGCAGCAGGTTCTGTGTTGGCGTTGCACACGCACACACAACACACAAGCTGGGTGTATGAAATTATGTTTTGTGGCAGAGATCTTTCAGTCCTCATCCTTGTTCGTGCAGCCTCGATTAAAAGCTACCATAAAAGGGGCGCCAGACCTGGCCAAGTAATTATATAAGCCCAGTTGCAGGCAATCAAAACGAAATACCAGAGATATACTCGTATATATATTTTTTACCACTGCTGCCAGCTTTGGCGGTAAAACTCGCAGCATAAATAATCAAGCGAAGAAAAGGAATTTTCAGCAGTTGGTAAAGTTTTCACACACATACACAAGCTCAGTGGAAATAATGACACGAAATGCAATCAAAATGAGGGCATTAAGCCAGTGAAGTCATGTATGTGGCTTACACAATCGCCACAAAAGGCGCAAGGCATCGTCATCTTTTTCCATATTAATTAACAATAGGAAATGTCTGACAAAAACTGCAACAAAATGTACTTAAGTTAAGGAAACTTCAACAACTTTTGTTTCTGTTCAAGTTAATCTCTTTGTGTGTTCTTTTTAATGTTTAAAACGCTTGCGTTACCTTTGCTAATTAAAAATACATTTATTTATTTAAATTAGTGTTTAAACAAAGATAAGCCATCATGATAATTTATCTTCACAAAGGCAAATATATAGGTAGCTCAGCTGAGGTAGATAATGTCTGAATAAATAGGTAAATAGAGGTAGGTCGCAGTGATAATAAAGATATTCTTTGTACGAAGTGTGTTATTTCTAGAAACTTAAATAAGAACTGCCAAACTTTACTCTTTTCTACGTTTTGTTGGTGTACTTATTATCTGCTCTCCTTGACCATTGATTTGACACAAAATTCCATTTTATTTGCTGGAAAAACCACCGAAAACAAAAGCCACAAACTCAGCTAAGAAGTGCATTTTCCGCCCACAGCAGAACATAAAAAACCGCAACAAAATTGGGGCTCCCCCTCCTAAATTTCGAAAAGCAAACTCATTTTCTTCATTAACTGAAATTGTTGCAGCACGTTTCGTCCTTTCTCTTTTTATCCTCGGAGAGCATTCCGTGGCACACAATAGTTTTTAATGCGCCAAATTAAGTTTCAGATGAATTTTTGTTGGTTTTTTTGTGGACCAAAGTTCTTGCTGCCTCCCTTTTGCTGCGAATTATCCGCACAAACTCTTTCTTTCTTCTCTTACATTTTAGCCATTTCAGTCTCGTTTTCCCCGACGTCGTCGTCTTGACCATATTGGGCCCGGCAGGCAGTGCCGGCTTTTGTCCGCTCTCGGAACTCGTGACTAACATTAATTTGAGCAGAACTGGCTAAGAACTTTATTCCATTTATAGGATAGATGGTCCCGCGCAGATAAAACAAGAAAAGTATCTTCAATTTCGGCGGCCAGAGATTTATTGCCTCGTTTCGGGCATTTGCCAGATTTTGTTTTGGGCCGAAAATTGTTTCTGCCACTTTGGAGCTTCTTCACCAAATTCAGTGCCGCCGCTTCGTCTCAATTATAATTCGATTTTCGCTTCACGCTTTTGTCAAATCCACAAATCGCAAATAAAACGACCCGTTAGCATTTTGATAGATTTTTTCATTTATTGTTTTTTTTTTTTTTTTTGGTATTTTGTTTCGACAGTGGCTCTTGCCGCCAGCCATTCGAGCATCTCATTAAGTTTTCGATTCGTTTCGAGTCTGGCTTGGTTGGTTTTTATATCTTCAAAATGTTTGACATTGTTTTTTGGTTGGGGACAAAAGGCTGTTGATTCACCGAAAGGGGTCGGCGAATAAAGTTCAAATTGAGTTATTAAATTGGTTTGCAAATTTGTTGAATGTTTGTTTATGTATCTTAAAGACTCTGAAGAAAGTTTTATATGGAAATAAGGTAATTGTTTTATTTTTAAAACAAACAGAGGTCGCTTTAAATCTATCTAGATTTATTTAGGTAACATTTTATGTTCAAGTTTTGTATACAGTTTAATATTCAGAAGAACACAAACCTTTTTAATTTCCCTATTTATTTTTGCTATAAATAACTACAATATGTCTTTAAACATGAATTTGAAACTTATATAACTGAAATAATCCTTGTTTGTTATGTTTTTCCTACAGAAATGTATCTTTGGTTGTGTGCCATCATCTATATTGTATCTTCTCTTTATAAACACTTTATCTATTCATCTCTTAACTAACAATTAATAACTCTTTTAAATTTTATTCACCACATCCATCGATCACTAATGATCTTCTCTTTTTCCATACCTAAATTAATCCGGGCAAGCCGCAAAAGCACATTCAGCTGCAGATACATGATAATTACGCAGGATAAGCCAGGACGCGCCGGCGTGCAACATTTGTTAATGTAAAATATTATAACACTATGGTTGATAATAAATTGCCTTAATGCTCATAAAGCCAAAACAACAAACCGCACGGCAACAAACAGAATTTATGGCAGAGTAATGGTACAAGCCGACGGGGCCATGGGCAGGGGTGGAGGGAGGGAGGGTACAAAAGGGGATCCAGAGGGCGTTGGGGTTGAAAAGTGGCGCAAGTGGCAGCGTTTTTAAAGCAACATTAATCATGGGCTCACGAGAGTGCCTCGCTTTCTCCTCTTCCAGCTTCTAGTGTGTGGGAAATTGGCTTTTTCATGCTGCCGTTCGTTTTTTTCTCTCTTTTTTTTAATAATTTTTAAAAGAATTTACGAGCAAAACAGCTGAGGCATAGAAATGCGTTAACTATAGGTACTCGCACATACACGCAAATATTATACTATATATTCCCGTAATTAAATTTGAAGAATGCACAATCAGCAACAATTTTCTGTCGACTTTTGCAGCAATCCTTGCTGGCAGGACGAATTCCGGTGGCCTCCATGACAGGACCCATTAAGCGCGGACTGCTCTGGCAGCAAAGGGATCGTCTCTTCTCCCGCTGGAAGGAAAGGTGAGTACACTGAGCTAAGTGCTTCAATATGTATCAGTTTTTAAATGGAATGAAAGGAATTTTTTAATAAAAATACATACTTTTAATGGGATATTTAATTATTAAATTTGTTGATTAAAATCATTGTATTTGTGCAGCTTTCCCTCAGTCTTCTCAAAGTTTTAACTAAAGTTTACCCTATTTTAAAGATGTTTTCTTTCCAAAAATCTTCCTAAAGAATTTACCAAAGTTTAAAATCAAACTAAATACAATTGTAATGCTTAATTTAAATATATACCAAAGCTAGCCAGTCTTCCTGTGCACTCGGATGCATAAATGTTAAGCGCTTTTAAATTTACCTCCACCGCAATCTGCATTCTGTGCCAAGCCAGACATGGACATGGACAACGCTCCCTCTCATCGTACTGGGAAATATGCAAAAATATTTCACCGCCACCAAGAGGGGTTGTTAATTGTGAAAAAGGGGCATAATTGACAGTGGCTGCATGCTGCACGGCTCGTCCTTTGCCAGATAATGCTAATAGGAGGGAAATCGGGCGGCGGGAATCTGACTGACAGCTCTTTTGTTTATGTTTTCCGCCGCGTGCTGCATTTAATTGAAATTTAATTATGTTGCAATGCAATTCGGTGTTTTTGTTTGACTTTCGGCTCTTTGGCACTTTGAACCGATAATTACGTTCATTGCTTATCATTTATCGGCGCTTTTTTAATTGACAGTTAAAGACCAACTAAGTCGGGGACTTGTGTATGTTCAATATTTATTTTTCATGTTTGCCTTAATCAAAATATCATTTAATAAATGGTATTCTGATGAAAATGAATTTTTGGGATTTTTGCAAACATTTTCGGCACAATTAATTAATTTTGGACACGTTATTTGTTGCTTATTTTGCAGTGAAAATAATTTAAGTAGATAAGGCCATCAAATAATTTTGATAAATGCTTTTTTCGGGATTTGTTGCATAGAGAATTTTAATTTTAATTATAATTTTAATTGGGTTATGGTTTAGTCACAGAGAATTGTATGTTTTGTTTCCAAAAAATCAATATTAAATTCGAATTGCAATAAAATTGAGGAAACCATTCCTGGTAAAATTTAATGAAATGCAAATTAAGTATATATGGATTTAATTATTAAAGCACAATAAAATGATAGAAATATATAGTAAAAGAAGTGAAAATATTAAAGAAATGTTATTTTTATGAAAACTTCTTTTAATTTTTAATAACCTTGTAATTCTCGGAAAACCTGTGGTGCGCCCATTCTGACCAAATAATTATTTGGTTGCATGCCTTCACCATTTACCAAGCTCAAGCTAATAACTGAACCGATCATTATCTCCCCAAGGGGGAAGTCCNCTTTGTGGAACCACCCACCGAAACAAACCGAGAAACCCACAAAAGCGTTTAAATCTTCCACGGAACTAAGCAACAAACAATTTTCTTTCGCTCAATTTGCTTGACCACGTTAATAAGCAAAGCAAAATGAGAACTTCCATCAGGGAAGTGAGCCATTATCCAAACCGAAATTCAAGTATCTTTAGCTTAGCTTGAGAACTTTTTTCAATCTGTATCCGACTCATTCAAAATGAATGAATGGATTGGGATTTATGTGCAGCGGAAAAATGCTCGGCACATTAATAAAACCGATTTTCATTGCTGCAAAGCGATAAAATCAAAAAATAATATTATTATTATTATTATTGTCGTCTTGAGGAAGCCATAAAACTTGAGGCATACTTTTTATTCATCTTCTTGAAGATATATATACCAAATTTGTATATTTTTTTTTGCGCATGATTTGTGATTTATTAATAACATATCCAAAATGCCATCAATGGGGGAAGGGTTGCCGCCAACAATTGATGGCAATTTGTGTATTGGAAAGCACTGTTTGATGATTGCCGGATTTGTGGCTTGGAGTGGCTCACTCCGTTGACCTTTAACTGAAGACTGCCATCAGATATTTGTACATAAATTTAAAGGTCACCCACCACTCGGATTTGGTGAACGGATTTGCAGTGACTAAAGCCAATCTCCTCCACTTTCAGATACTTTGTGCTCACTCGTGACTATTTGCATTGCTTCAAGAGAGCCTCTGGGTCGGCCAATGAACGGGCCTCGGATATGGGACAGTTTATCTTTAAGGTAAGTAAAAAGAACGAAATACAAATTTAAATAAAATAAATAAGGGTTCCACCTTACCCTTAATAGGAAAAAAATATATCATTACTTAGAGGTTTCTATCCAAATACGATCTGTCTCTTTATAAACACAGACACTAAAGTGTCAGGCCACATTTTTTATTTACTACTCATTGTGTGAGGTTCTATTGCAGCCACAGCTTCAGATTTATGCCCAGCATTATAATCAAATCCATGACTGTATCTATTTCGAGATGGAGGTGGCTAGGACACACCTTTCGTGCAACAACAACTACAAAAAATGGCTTATAAATGAAGTCTTTTTTCGGTTGACAATGCCGACACATCGAGTCACGTTTTGCAATTGACTTTTCAGTTAGATAGATGAAAGATATCCGACCGCGTGTAGGGGAAACTCAATTGATAGGCAATCTTCAATTGAATTCCGTCTGGGAGTCTCTTTTTTTTCTCAGCCTGCAAACAACAAATCCTGATCGAAGAGGAAAGAAAAACTAAACTCTAACTTTGGCTAAGCTCAACTAATTGGCTAAAACTTGCATCTCTACTGCATGTTAATTTGCCTAACTATTCGCTATACTCCATTCGCCGGCTCCATCTTGGGGGCTTCCCCGCACACAACTTTGCCATGAAAAAAAAACAAAGCAAATAAGAGAAATACTGAAGGCAAGCGAACAAATATTGCACAGAGGCACAAACAGGAACCACTGCAATAGCAACCAACAACTTCCAAAAGCAAAAACAAGAAAGTTTTTCAATGGGAAAATGGTAGAGATCTGAATGCTCTTTGGGATTTAGTAAGGCGCATGTAAGGGAGTTCTTAAATAAATTATTAATAATGAATTTATATAGATTTTTAATAATAATATATCAAGTATTTTAAAAACATATATTAAATAATAATATTTATACTCCAATAAGCCGTAATTAGCGGTCTGAATTGCTTTGCTTGAATATAGACTGTACTCAGAAGCATTACAAAATGTGGCGCCCAAAAGTAGGCAATGATTTGTGCAACTGATGACTGGCTATGTAATAATCGGGGCAGCCTAACCAAAATTCTTTATAATAAAAGCCATATATAAGTTCTTTCATTTAGTTTAAATATATCAAAATCTAAATCATAAATTACTGAAGTTATTAAGAATATGGCTTCAGTTTGTTAGGTTATATATTTCTTTAAAAATACCTAAATAAGGATTTCGAATTCGCAATTTAATATTTAAAAATTCAGGTATTTTTATAAAAATTTCTAAGCCCCTTTACCATTTAGTTAAAGCTAACAATAGTCAGAGTATTAGACACACGATTGCCGTGAAATTGTTCATTGCCTCGCCTGATGCTGTTCGTTGTTGTTGTTGGCTATGACATTAATGTTTGTTGTTGTTGTCTTTGCTGTTTAAACAAATAAGGAAAATGCACATAAAACTGCAGTGGCGACTACGAAAGAGATCATGGGAAAATTGCTTTTTTAAGTTTAGTTTTTTTCTTTCTTTTTTTTCATTTGCGTTGAATTAAATTTTATTTCGTTTTGTGTTGGCACTTTTCTGGTAAAATCTCTCTCTTAAAAGCAGTGTCAATACACAGAGATACAGTGCCACCGGCACAGCAGGTTGTTGTTGTTTACAGTTTAATTTAAAATTAAAATACATTCTTTTTTTCTCTCTCCTTCACGCAAATAAAACAAAGTGAAAAACGCTCTCGTTGTTGTGCGGGCAATTTTCCAAAGTAAATAAGCAGAAATGAGGAAAAGAGCGGAAGGTAGAAAGGTAGAGGGGAAAAGCAGACACGGGCGGAAAATAATGACATAGGTGGAACTAAATGGTGAAAAAATCCCGCACCGTGCGGGAGATTAACTTATTTAATGTGAGGGAAAACATTTATAAAGAAATTACGAACAGAGGAATTCGTTCGGCTAGAAAAGAATTGGGGGAAAAATTCATTTCAGAAAAAAATTGTGATTTTTCAATCGAAAAACCCATCAAGCCATCCAATGAAGTATTTCAGCTATTTTCCCAGCCATTATTAAAACAAATAAACGGGCAACCTTCGGACCAAATCAATTTTCAACCAAAAATGGTCAGAAGCGTAGCGAAGACAGGCACCCACACGCTCCTTAGCGGAGAAGCGAACCCCCGGCCCTGAAAATGCCTTTGATTTTGAGTCATTAGGAAGAAGGCGTTGGCATCTCACTTGATCGCTTTTTTTGCGTTCACTGATGTCTTATTGACACTACAATGATTCAATAACGCCCCCGACTCTGTGTAATCACATTAATCAATTATAAGCGAACAGCTCTAAGGCCTCTCTGTCTAATTATTTAATTTGATTTTGCATAAAATTTTCCATCATCCCACTGTTTGGGGCAAAAGGGAGATGAAACGGAAAACACCTGGGGGAAATCAATCGAGCATAATTACAGGTGATGAAAGTGCGGGGGGGCGTCTGATACTGATACCTGCGGGTTGGCAAAGTTTTCCTGCCTGAGAATTTTGCAGCTTTGCACTTTGACAGTGATTGAAAGCGATATTGATTTTTGTCCTTCAGTGTGGGTGGAAAATGTGCGCGGGGGTTGTCAGCCTGGGGAAATGCAATTTCCGTCTGTTAATGAGCATTATTAATTGGGTTGCAACGATGAGGGACTTCAGATACGAAAGCTGAAGTGTTTTTAATGCTCAGAACTCACTGCGAAGAGTAATTTAAAAATTCCAAGAAAATCAAAATAAATTAGTAAATGAATGTATATTAAAGGAATATAATTAATAAGAACTGTTTAAATATTATTTGACATATCTATAGAAGAAAATATTTGTATTACATTAAATACAGATCAGTTAAAGGCAATGAATAATGTTAAACGTAACCCAAATCCATTAACATGTTAGACTTGCATTTGTGTAAGTACGAACAGTTACATTATCGGTGCAAGCAGAGGCCGGGCAAAGAAATATGCTGACTGCACTGCTTTAAAATAAGCCCCAATATATCAGTCTATTAACTTAATTATCAACCAAACTTAAGTCCCCCTATCTGTACTCATTTCATTATATTTCACCTTAAAGCCGGCACGCGTATAATTTCAATTAGCCTTTCCCAATAAAAAAAAAAAGTGCAATGCTAAAAAAAAACTGTACCAATGACCAGTGCGTTGAGCTTTTGTGTTAGTTTTGACAGCTCATGCTATTAGGCATGTCAAAATATGAAAAGGCAGGCAGCAACAATGGAATTTGTTCATAAAACCCATAAATAACAATAATAAATAATAACAGGCGGGCCAAACAAGCCGATCAATATCGACCTTGAGCACATGATTTGTTAACCAAAACGTAAAGCGGAAATTTGGAAAATATACAGCCATCGATTGTGGGTTGGCACATATCAGAGAGTGAGGTCAGTGTTTCGAAGGGGACTACTATATAGAGGTCAAAAAGAGGCAAAAGTTAAGAAAGTTTTTAACGGGAATAAAGTATGGCAAAATAGTGAAATTCCAGGGAATGTCAAAATCCAATAAATATTAATTTTGTGTAAAGTATATTGGGCAACACACACTAAATTCACTCTAACAGATACATTTTTATTTATAAATGCCTTAAGATATATATTTAAAGACTTTCCTAAACGTTCTCCGTTTGTAATCTGGCATGGATCAGCATGGAATATCATAAATATGTTAATTTGATGTATTTCTTCTTGGGTTTGACGCCCACACACAGCACTTATGGTGTACGACTTCCCCGGGAGAGTTTCCATTTTTGATCTTTGAATGCGACAAGAACAAATCCCCAGCGATTCATCCATCAAAGCGATATTCCATATTGCATCTGCTGCCCCCAGCGATATATATCATAAAAAGCGATCGCTTAAAGAACTTAATTATGTTGGCCATTAGACGAAGAGAGAGAGAGAGGGATAACTAAGAGATGAAATAAATAAAGAAGAAAGAACCGAGGCAAACTTACAGAGGCCGCATAACTTGGCTAATTGCCACACGCTCCTCGGCTTCTGTCTTTTTCCCCTCCTGGTTGGGCCTGCTGACATATTTGCCTAATGGCCTCCGCATAGTTCTTGGCCATAAGCAAGAGAACGATGGCAGACCCCGATGAATCGGTGGCAAACTTAAAGTTTTACCCCATAAACAAGGGGCCACAAACAACAAAAAGAAAATATGTTCAATAAAAACTTCCGCATGGTGAAAAAGTTTGCGGTTCGCTGCAGGGCCAGAGAGCTGCCTCCTGGCCTAATGACTTTTAACCGAGTTGCAAAATGCACAAGGAACGAGGCCATAGACTATAGTCCCAAAGCCAGGCCCCTGTCACTTAATTGGTGCATTATTCAGAAAAAGTTGTTAGAACTGAAAGTTCCTACGCGCAATAAGTGTGCTGCAATTTATTTTAGTTAGTTAACAAGCATACTTATTCAAGTTGATAATACAAGAAAGAGTTGTTAACTAAAAATACTAAAATGGATAGAAAGCGAGGACCTTAAGGCTGCTACAATTTATATTTTGTTAGTTAAGGAACCTATTCAAGATTGTTATATGGAAAAGAGTTAGCTAAGCTCTGAAGAAATAATAAATCAGATAGAAAACAAGAACTTTAAGGCCTTTAAACTTTAGCTTCATTTATTATAATATTTACAAGCTGCCACATATTTAATTTGTATTTTATAACCATTTGTTCTTTAACCAACTAAACTGAACACCCAGAGACCTCTTTCCCACTGCACTCCATACAAATTGTGGTCCATTCTCTTAGCGCGCCCCACTGAGAGTGCGACCGGGGCAAATCTTTTTGTTTAACATTCAGCGGAAAAACGTTTACATAACCTTTAACTTGATTGTCTAACCAATTGGCATTGTCTTTTTTTGTTTCTTGCGGTTTCGCTTCAGGTCAAGCTGGTGGATGTGGAGAAGGTGGAGTGGCTGAATCGTCGCTCCTATAGCGCCATTGGATTGCTACTGGGACGCGAGGGTCGCGTTCTCCTCCGCTGCGACGATGGCCTCGAGGACTGGTTCGAGCTTTTGGAGGTGAGTGGCCATGGAATATAAATTCTGCTGAATTTTCACAGCTCACTGTAACAAAATTAAAAAAATTTCTGTGGAAAAAACTAAGAGAAACTGTTTTTAATAATATTTTTCCCCCTTGCAGGAATGCACCATGACCTCCAAGGAGCGAAGACGAGCCCTGAAGATCGCCCAGGGACCCCGATCCCGTGCCTCTTTGGCTGCCCCCGTTTCCCATGCCTCGCTGCAGTTCCAGCATTTCGGTCTGGGAGGCACTTACTCGAGTGCTCTGGATGACTGGCTGATGACCAATGGCACTGGCGGTGGCCTGGCCCGGCACAAAATAGGCGCCGGCAGCCTTAATGGCTATGCCGGAGCCAATCCCTTCCTCTTCTCTGACTCCGTGCCGGATCTGAGTGCCCTGAACAACGAGAACCATAATCACCATCTGAGCGGCATCAGCACGAACCATTCGACGCCGCAGAAGATTCCGCATCATAGCAATGCGAATCTCAGCCGGTACTCCAATGGTTATGTCTCGGCCCAGAATAGTTTCACACAGGGCGGAGCTCTGTATGGTTCACCACGGAGGATCTTTATTAACAGCAGCTTTGGATCCAACCAGGTGGTGGACGAGGAGACGGAGGAGGCGGAGGTTCAGCTGAGGCGGCCCAGGCTGTTCAGGGGAGTGAGTGCCACGCCGGACAATGGCAATGAGCTGGACAGGGATTGGCTGTACAGGAAACCAAGGGCGCCCACCGACATGAGGCACTCAGGTGGGTTTAAAATTCATTTATTTTTACAGAATATATAATATTAATAGTTATGTTTTTCCCTTAGTGCAACCCATGCTCCCCGTTGGCAACAATGTCGGCAGTAATGTCGGCCTGGCCAAGACGGAGCTGGACTGCTCGGCCCATGATAGTGGCCTGGATACGCCTCCGTCTACACACCGCCCGTCCAGCTATCGGGAGGCAAGCCGCGACAGCACCGAGACCAATGGCAGCTCATCGCGGGGCACGCTCCTCAACAACTCCTCCTCGCCAGCCGGCAGCTTCCGGGCCAAGAAGCTGAGCAGCCAGGTGACAAATCTCAATCAGCTGAACGCTCTGCATGGTTCACGGTACTCGGTGCAGGATCAGCGCATCCTCAAGATGCGCAACAACGAGGAGGAACGCTGTGCCTCGATCAAGATGGCCAACCGGCTGAACCAGAACCACGAGCAGCAGCAGCAGCAGCAGGTGTCGCAGCAGGTGGCCTCCTACGATCCCAACCAGAATCGTTACTACAAGAATGGCAATGCCACGCCTCCAACTTCGTTGACACCGCAGCATACGCCACAGCACAAGCTGATGATGATGCACCATGGCAATGGGAATGGCAATGGCGGCACCCTGAATGGCAACAGCAATGGTGGACAGGATAGGATGAACGGATCGGCCATATTCCGGGAGCGGTACCAGCATCCAGCCCTGGCCGCCATCATCAATGAAGCGCAGGGATTGAAGTTCCGAGGTAAGTTGGATGCCTTATATGGCTTTGCCTGCATCACTCATCGTTCATCCGGCATGGTTATGGGTTGGTTATGAAACTAATTGGTTTTTGGAACATTTCAAACTATTTTTATTTAGTTTATTTACTTTTATTGAATGGAATAAATAGTATATCTTTATATAGAGATAATGGAATGTTTTAAGATTAGAAATCCTTTTTACGATTTTTCTTTTGAAGCAAATGTTAATTTTTTGGTAACTCTGTAAACTTTTGTTTTTAGAAAGTTTTAAATTGAGTATTCTAATAATATCCAGATTAGAAAACTTATAAGAATTTTCGTTTCATTTTATTTTTAAATAATTTGTATTTTAAAATGTTATGTATACGAATATTGGTTGTTTTGCAAACTTTTTTTATAATTTGATTAGTATATCAACGATTTTTCTTTTTAATTTATATGTAAAATATGTTAGGTTAATACTGATGGGTTATTTGAATTAAACCATTATCAATTAATTAAAATTTAAACTTATTTTAAAATTTATTGAAATTTTAAAGAGTTTGTCAACGTTTTCCTAGAATTTTAAATATTTAAAGGTGCTACAGATATTACTAGACCTTGAAAAAGAAACCGTAAAAAGTGTCTAAAAATATACTATAATTAAATATAAAATTTATATTGTGGTATTATCCATTGCTTACGTCTAGACACATTTTTTATTGTTTTAAAACCCCTAGTGATTTCTGGAGCACTTTAGATTATTTCATTTAATAAACTTTATTTGATATTTATTTATATTTTATTTAATATTTAGTCGTAACTGTAAATAAACCCCAAATAAAAAAAAAAAGAAAAAACACCAACTTATCATCCTGCGTTCATTAAATCCATCCTTTATTTGTACCTTCAATGCATAATGTATTTTTTTCACAATTTTACTTTTGCATGTTAACAATTTAAAGAAGAGTCTGAAAATATGTGGTAAAACTCCCCCTCATAAATAAAAAGTAAACCAAGCTGTGCATGTTAGACAAAGAGAATCGCGCTGGCCACCATTGTGCATGACAAGATCGGGAAATATATATGCCAAAAAAAAACAAAGATATATATCTATGTATATCATAAACTTGTAGAGCGCGCCTATTCGGACAGTCAGCAGCGTCGCCTCAACAATAATAATGGACCGACTCCGCAACCAGCCTCGCCTCTCGCCCAGCGCCGAAATAATGCCGGACTTGGTTCCGGAATGGGATCGGGAGTCTTTGGCACGCCCACGCGCGTATAGCGCCTAAAGGTCTAAGAATAATCCAAATCGCAGGAGGATTGATATTAGCTCCCCCCCCAAAACTAGTTTAAAATGGAAATAAGCGGTAAAAATTAGTCAACTTTGATGGAAAGTTTTTGGAAATTATTTGCATAGAAAATACTTCAACGAAGGTAGAGAATAATTATATGTAGTAGTACTCTTAGTGTGTGTGCTCCAATGTCCAGCTTTATGTAAATGTTTAAATAAAATATACATTAAAACAAATAATAAAACATTGAGTTTTTATTGGGGTAAATATGGATCAAGGAGAAAATTGAATAAATGTAATATAATATTTACGATGAGCTCAATGATTTGTGTTTTATTTTATAATAATTTTGGGAAGGTTGTGTAAGTAAGTCATGGAATATTATCTGTAGTATTTAATGAAAATGGGTTTGTTGATATTTCGATTTTCAGATAAATAGGAAAGACGTATTCGATTGGAAGAGCCTTTAACTCAATTACCTTGAGATCCTGTCCTAATGCTTCACAGATAGCTGACTTTTCCTGACAATTTAGCTGATTTTAGTTGTGATTAAAGCCCATTAACCTTTCACGATTGAGAAAACCTTATATAAAAGCACACCTTTCATTCGTATTAAGTCAATCTGATAGGCGTGATCAAAGATCAATCTCTTTAATTGTAAATAATATACTTTTAAAAGCAGAGCAAGAACCAAGTGCTTCACTCCAAAAATAATCGATTATGCTTCGAGAATTAAATACTATGTATATTTCAAATAGTATTTCAGGCAATAAAAAAAAAGCTGTCAATAACATTTTTATAGATTTGTATTATAATTAAACTTATAGAACAAGAAGGTTTCATAAAATTCAAATGTTGCCTTAGTAATCGTTTTTTTTTTTTAAGATTACTTTAACATAATAATTAAAGAAAAATACATTTGCCATTATTTAAGTTTAAGTAACTTGTAGAAGAAACTTTGTAGAAAAAACTATAAAAACAAATAAATAGACAATAAACCAACCTAATAATCCCAATAAGGAAAATTGTTTCAACTAATCTGAATCTGAAGCATTTTTTGTAACTTGTTGCATGTTTATAAAAATAATGAAACAATTTTTAAGCAAGTTCCATTTGTTAAAATAAGAAGCCAGATTTATACTTTAATATTGTTATTTTCTTTTATTTAAATAATTTAATTATAAGCCTACGTTTTCTATATAATCAAATTATCCTTTCCATAAATAAATCCAGCTCAACCTTGGAAAAATGCATCCAGAAATAAAGCTCTGACCCAATTACTACAAAACTCCGAAAATGCACGGTATCAGCTCAGTGAATTCACCTGAAAGCTCTCGGGATAATTTGCAATGGTCCTTGCAAAGCAAAGCTGCCAAAGCTTTGTTTTTGCGAAACTTTTCCGTGAATCCCTTAGAAAGGATGCAACACTGCGAAAAGCTTAGCCATTAGGAAGCTTACACGACGAGAGAGAGAGTAAGCGAGGACCGAGTGCAACCCTCAACGGATGAACCAGGATACCCCTGGTTGTGCGGGTGAGGAAGTGCGGGCTTTTCGGAGTCAACAATAAAATTTTCAGTCAGCTTTGAGACGCAGCAGCCACAGCAGTAGCAGCAGCAGCAGCAGCAGGCGCTGCAGAAAAGCGGGGTCGGTCCACCACAGGAGCAGCATCAGGAGTAGAGAATTTTTGTCCACAGGATGCGTAGCCGCACCGAGCTGGTGACCACCACATTCGTGGAGAGCGACGAGGAGGACTTCAGTCCGGACGATGACTCCGATTCGGAGGAGGACTGGCGGCCGACCAAAAAGCGTCCGGCCAAAGCAGCTGGCACTGATGGCGGCAGGAAGCGGAAATCGGCGGCAGCCGCGGCCTCAAAGGCCAAGCGCCGGATGGCCAAGGTGAGCGACGAGGATTCCGAGAACGACGATGACCTAGAAACGGATCCCAGTGACGATGACTTCGACTTTCCATCGGCCAGCACCTCCTCGAAGAGGCCCCAAAATCTGCCGCCTAAAAAGCAGTTCGTCAAGCTAAATCAGCTGGATCTATTGGTGAAGAAGTCGGATCTCATGGAGAAAGACTGGCTAAAGAACAATCGATTGTGTTTGTGGCGCAAGGATGATCAGACGACCCTACTGCAGAAGTATCTAAGGGTCAAGTCTGGACCTGAGGAGGAGGAACTACTCTTTACCTCCAGTTCGGTGGTAAGTTAAGCGAATTTTAACAAAACCGTTGTGATTTGGTGAATAATAAGAGCAATAAATATGAACTTTACTTTAAAAGAACCTATTTTAATACATAATTCATTAGAATTTTAAGATTTACGTTGAGTTTATGATACTATTACTAAGTCTTGTTTTGAGGCTTTACTAGTTTCTTTCCCTTCATTATTTATTATTGTTTATTATATGTGTTTTTATGTGAAATATATCAAGACTTCCAATGAAATCGCTATGGATTCGAAATCACTTTAACATGTGGAACGAAGTCTTAACTTACTTGAAAATAAGATATATTTAAGGTTTACCTAATAGACTGCATTTTAAATGAATTTAAAACAACAAATATTATAAATTATTACTTGAATAGTAGTAGTTCCAGTTAATAAGAGATCAGTACATCTATTAATCACAAAGGTCTTCAAAATAAGAGAATAATAACAAAAATATCAAACACTCAAGCAATATCCTTTCTTCTTTCATCTCCCACAGTATTCCAGTTGGGATGAACAGCAGACCGACGATTTCATAGAGGTCAAAGTCAACTGTCTGGATCCCAACAATAGACGGATTAAACTACAAGATCTGGAGGCCGTTAAAAAAATCTCCGAAGAACTGCAATTGGAAAGGGATACAAGTGCCGCATCCGACAAAGAAGATGAGGCCGAGGAAGGTGACGAAGATAAGCCAAATGAAGCTGATTCTTAAACTATTAATTATACACACACAACAAGTAACATTATCCCTAGCAATTAAAAAAAACTAAACTAGTTGGCCAAGTTAGCGTTAGACAAAAACCAATTTCCCTATAACAGCAGCCATGTGAACACCATTTTAAATTTAATTTAGTAAATTAAAGGAGCCAGAAACAGCCGACAAAATGAAAAGAATTTATAAAGTTTTGGCTTTTCAATTGCAATACAAAGTTTGAAACAAATCGGTTTAATTAATAGAAGACTAAACAATTTGAATTTGACGGAGGCCGGTTACCGGCGCCGCTCGCCCTTCACAGTCTTGCGCTTCTCCTTCTTCTCCTCGCGCAGCTGCTTCTGCTTCTCCCGGTCATCCCTATCCTTTTGCTTTTTGGCCGCACTGTCCAGGCGGGCCTGCTCCCGCTTCTCCTTGGCCAAAGCCTGGACATCGGATTTGTTGGTGTTCTTGGCAAGGGCTCCGCTATCGTCATCGCTTTCCGATTCGGACTCATCGTTATCCTTGTTCACCACGGAGGTCTAGGGAGAGGAGACAGATTATCTTGTTAGTCTTAGACTGAAGATGGATCTTATCTAGGTTACTCTGCCAAGCTCAATCAAAGCTAGGTTCTATCGAAATATAGGCAAGAGTCTTAAGTACTCTGACCGAAAATCAACAGAATTCTATAAGCAAAGTGAACTGAGCTGGATTTTTCCGATAGTAACCTGCGAGTACTGGGCGAGTATCTGTTGCTTGATGCGTCGCTCCTCCTCCGTATACTCGCGCTCCTTGTTGACGGTCTGGAGCTTCTGGTTCTCCAAGAGCTTGGCCAGCTGGGCGTTCACATCGATGTCCAGGCCCTTTTTGGGCGGTTCATCGGCGCTGACATGGCTGCACAGCCATTTCTGCAGAATGGTGGCCACCAGCTCATCAATATCGGCAGACTGCGGTGTGGAGAAGAATACCCTTAATAAGGAAATTCACTGAGGATGCCCTACTTACCCCCGTTTCGCTGAGTATTCCTTCAAGGGCCTCCGTCTTCTCCTCTGTCGTCTCATCGCCCTCGAGTATGCCGACAATGTACGAGCCGAAAACGTTCTCGTCCGTGTTGAGTTTACGCAGCTGGTCGTTGAGCCAGCCCTGGAACTCCTTGCTGGCACTCATGGCTACTTTAAGTTTAGTTATTTAAGCATAAATGGAGGGGTTTAACTGGCGAGTTAAGCGGGCAGTGACAAATCAACCGCAAAAGGCAACAAAATTTAATTCGAGATGAGCATGTGGCGCAGTGTTGGTAAACGCCAGCAGCAGCAGCTGTTCAGACTGGTGCTGCCAACTGCTGTGTAAAGGAATCTTTAACAGGGGAAAACTAAACTATTAAGCGTGTAAAACAATATTAAATACATTAAGCAACAATTATAAATATAAGCTGTTTAATATTAGTAACTTGTATACATTTCTAATGAAAATGAAATTTGCAGTATTCCAAAACTTTCAGCTGGCAGTGCTCTCTATGCGCCCAGCTGTTCGCGTCAGTGTTGCTAAATATCCGTGTTTCTTTTAGTTGTTTGCCGACCTTAAAAAACCTTTACGCTTTTTGTTACAAATGACATATTAGGTTTTGTGTTTATTTAAAACTCTGTCAAGTGCACTAATTGCGTTCTGTGGCCCACATTTATGTCTGTGAACAACCCTAGAGCCCAAAAACAGCCGCATCTCAAGCCAAACTAAAATTATAAACAAATTGTTTCTTCGCTGTCCGTTTGTTTCTTGGGTGAGTTGATACCATTTTTTTACGGGCTTGTGCGTGAAGCTCCAGTGTCTAAAGATATTGGGGACTCGTCGTGTAATAATTTGCAGCATAGAAAAACCAACAACAAAAACCAAATAACCATAACAATTACAATTACAATAACAAGCGCAACAACAACAACGTCACACGTCTGCGACACCTGCGTCACTTGTTGTTGCTGTCGTCGCCTTCGGCTTTTGTTTATTTGTTGCTGGGCGTCGCGTCGTCAGACGCGTTATAAACAAAAAGTAAAAAAAGATACAAGACGAAAAGAAACAGGAGAAGAGCGACGATAGCTGAATACCCTCTTTTAATGCTTTTTGTAGCATACTTTAGGACACTCATTCATTGGTTTTAAAAATTATGGCGTTTCTGTGACCCCAAGAAATCTTGTTAGTTTTTTCTGGAAAAACTTTATATTCTTTATATATATGTCTTTGGAAATTACCCGAAATTTTTCATTTAGCTCTATAAATTATAATCTTATAAATCTCATGTTTTCACAAATATTATTGATCCACAGTATATATATTATTTACAGTACTTTCCTGCGTAACAAACGTTAAATCTAAAACCATAATACCCTCTGTTAGGGTATAGATATACAAAAAAAAAATAAGAAGAAGGAAAACACATACACACAGGCGTGTGCCGTTGGCAACAAGTGGAATATATACAAACAAAATTCATACACTCTTATGTTTGTGTGTGCGGCAAGTGTAATCATAAGACGTCGAAGAAAACCCTAAAACAAAACAAAAAAAAATCTAAGAAGCTGACAGCGAAAAGAAATTGCAGCTAAGATTCAATTTTGTACGGTAAGTTTCGTATTATTTTTAATTTTTTCTTATATACATACATATGTAAGAAGAAGAGCCATTTAAAAGGTAGTTTGGTGTGTCTCAATATGTCGTAGCTATATTT
>JAEIIG010031921.1:0-38509 GCA_018904695.1 Drosophila parvula
ACGTCGTAGGTGTACTGTGTGTAGGTCGTCGCCTCTCGCACCCGTCGCATTGCATAGTCGTCCGTCTCCTGAAGGCGCTCCCACAGAACGTGAATCTTTTCGCGCATATCGTCGATGCGCTCACGCAACTCCTGCATCTGGTCGGCGAGTTCCTTTTGCATGTGGCGCAACCGCTCGAAGGTTTCGGGTGTGAGGCAGTGATCAACCTGGTTCAGGAGGCGCTCCTCCAGGTCCGTCTGTGGCAGGCACTCCAGCAGCTTCATGTTGTTCTTAATGCTCTGGCGCAGCTGGTCCATCTCCTTTAGGCGCTGCACGCGCTGCTCGCTGAGCTGCTTAAGGTGATCCCGGAACGCATCCATCTCCTCCGGCTGGGGCAGAGGATCTGCCAGCAGTGGCCGCGGCAGTTCGCCCAGTTCCTCGCAGAGCTGTTTCTGCTGGAACAGCAGTTCGGAGATCTCGGTGCGGCGCCTGGCTAGCTCCTCGCGCAGGTTCTGGACGTTTTTCTCGAACTTCAGCTGCCAGACGACCAGTGGGACATCATCTGGCCGCTCGCGGATTTCCAGCGACTTGTGAAGCAGGCGCGTGAGGTGGCTGGCCTCCGACCTTAGGCCGGCGATATCGTCGAGGATCGTCTGCTGCTTCTCCCGCGACTCTTTCAGCAGATCAGTGTAGAAGTTCTGCGCATGATCCTTCAGCCTGTGGAGATACTCGCCGCAGGTCTCGGACTCAAAGATGTTCGACCATATCGCATGGAGCAGGTCCACTTGCTCGGCCGTCATTTCCAGGATCTGCGCCTTCACTGGGGTGGAACCGTGCGATTCCATGTTGCTGTTATGCGTGTTATCAGTCTATGTGAGGGGCATGCCCAATTGGAGTGGATTTTTCGACAAAATGGATTGTGTTTATTTGAAGTGACGCCGCCAGTAAAATCGAAGTATGAAGTTCGAACTGTACATCAGTGCGACCGTGTCGAAGGCGCTTAATAATACTGTCAGGGCTTCGAAAAATACTTTTAAATACCTTTTATACCAAGTACAAGCATTATTTTTGGTTATGGTTGTGATTCAATATTTTGTAATTATAAAGTGTAATTAAAAAATCTTAAAACAAATTACATTTTCTATTAAACAAATTTAGATTTCGTTTTTATTTTATTTAAAAAAAAATCGAAGCAATATACTATGCCTATCGAAATACTCCCATCGCTGACAAAAGCGGGAAATAAACTCTTGTTTATATTTCTTAATTGATTATTTTACTCAAACAAAATGAGCAAGAAGGCAACACGAGCGTCCAAGCCCAAGGCAGATCCTGATGCCGTGGCCTCAGGCCAGAAATCTACGGCCACGGCTGTGAAAAAAGTGCTGTTTGTGTCACAGAAATTGCTGCCCAAAGATGCGGACGATCGAAGACTCCAGCTGGAGCGGTTTTTTCACCCGGGACAAGGAAAGGATGCGCTGTTTGTCACCCATCCTGATGGTCAGATTATGGAGCTGCTGGAGTATGCTGAACCCCGTCGCAGTTGGCTTGTTAACAGCGAGGTCTGCTCCAATGGCCGTATCTACATGACCACTCCGCTGGATCCCACGCTCCTGGCTGTCCATCACCTCCGAAAGCATTGCGCACAAAGTAGGTTTGCCATTAATTAGCTTGATTTTATGTATTTATTTTACTCGTTTTTTTTTTAACCCAGGAGCAATGTCGCTGGACAACATTGCGGTGGAGGAGGTCAGCACGAGTCGCCTGCTAACTGAGTTTCTCAATCCGGAGAGCCTCAAGTGCGTGGCGGATGTGAAGAAGTCCGGGGATCAGAGTTTCTACAAGTACAACCAAGAGCGAACGCTTGCCTGGCTTGTCCTAAAGACGCGCCAGGTGGCCGGCATTCTAAAGGAGAAGCAAGTCCACTGCAGCCACAGTGCCCAGTCGCAGAATTTTGTACGCAGCGAAAAACTGGTGGCGGAGAGTACGACCAGCGAGATGGATTATACGCGCATGGCCAGCGATATTGTCGGTCGCTATCTGGATGCAGATCTGCACGATCTGCTCACAGGATATCTGCACATCCCGAGCGAAATTCAGGCAATTGTTGAGGAAAAGGCGGCGGCCCAGAAGCGGAAATCGAAGGCGGGCAAGGATGAAGGTAGCGACTCTAAAAAGATCAAATTGAATGACAGCGATATTGGCGCCAAGCTGAAAAGCAGCGGTCTGCTGGACAGCGATGGAGATCCCAATGCCAGTATAACGTCACCAACAGCCGGCGTCCCCACGCCGCTGAAGGAACGCTCGCTGACCGCCAAGGAGAAAGCCCTGGCCAAGGGAGCCAAGGGTACTAAGAGCATCGCTTCCTTCTTTAAAGTAAAGTAGATCTTATGATTCCGATATACAAGTACATACGAGTATACTTAAATCACATTTTATTTGGTGGCATCCTGAATTAACTTATAACCTTTTTAGCTGTTTTTATGTTAGATTCGCGCCACTTTCTACCTTAATAATCCCTATTTTACTCCAGCTACAACCTTTTCTCAAACGTTCACTCAATAAGTTCGTTGTAGCTGCGTTAAGTTTCGCTGGAAATACATACATATATTTTTTTTTTACTTATAGCCTACATGCATAAATACATATATTTATTTATCATCTATGGATTGCAAAAAAAAAATTCATATTTTACTAAAATATTACAGACTTTTCATACATTATAGTCTTGCAAAATGGGAAATTTATTTTATTGAAGCAGAGTTTAAATTTGTCGCCTTGTAAGCTCATGCGCACTGTTGCCATCCCTATCCCACCACCTGGCCAAAACTACAGCAGCTGTTGGGGTTGCCAGGATATGTGACAATTCCGTAGCATGCTTACTGGCGCTGACCCTTTAAACGGGGGTGGCAGCCCTGATTTACTGTTACAAATCGGCTGGCTCCTTTATTTCGCTTCGTTTTTTCGCTCAGTTGTTGCTGTGCGCGCTCCCACGTCCGAGGCTAACGGTGAATTCCGCCTTCCACGTCGATTCGCGTTTCACAATTTATCGCCCACACCCCGCATTCGTTTATCCTGCTGCTGCTGTTGTTGTTATTTTCTATATACCTTGAATTTTTGGGTTAACAACAATCGCAAAAGGCGCCTTATTCACATTTCTTTTATTTGTTTCTGTTGTTGCTCATTAGTGTTGCATTAGTAGGAAATAAACGAAATAAAGAGTGGCGTCACACGAAAAGAAAATTTTCTTTGGCGTCGCTTGTGTATGTGTGATTGTGTATGCTCTCTCAGCTTGTGATTTTATATACATACATACATACATACATATGTGCGCGTTTTAAGGGTCTGTGATGAAATAATACAAATAAGGGACCTGAAAAATACAACAATTACAACCAGAACTTTAGAAACAATTTAATTTTGTATTTAACAGCAGAAGCAGAATCAACAATAACAAACGCACAAAAGCATGCAACGGTAAACTGTCAAGGACAAAACAAGACGCCGTTCTGTGTGTGTGTGTGTGCGAGCAAGTGCAACAATAAAAACAACACCATGTGGCACAAATAACGGGGCAACAAAGTAGCAAAAACAAAAAAGAAATAGATAGGAAAACAAAACAAAAGGCAGGAACAAATCACACACGAGGCTAAAGGAAAACGGAGGCTGCAGACAAAAAAAAAATAGAAATAGCGAAAAGGAGAGGACAGCCAACAAAGCCTCCCCCCAGCCCCACTCCCTCCGGACATTTGGCGCCAGCACGGGCAGAGGCCAGCGACTGCGACTGCGGCTGCGACTGAGCACCATGTGGTGGCTCTCTTCCTCTTTCACATCGACATCCACATCCACTTCCTCTGCCTCCCCCGCTCTCCTCTGTCGCACGCTGCATTGGCTCCTGCCCTGCTTCTTCCTCTTCTTCCTGGCGTTGCTGCCTGCAAACGTAAGTGCATTCGATAAATTTAAATTAAATTCCAATTGCGTGTGCGTTTGCGAGAGCATCCCATCCCCACCGGAAATAAATACATTTCATATTTACACGCATTTTTTTTTTTTTGCGATACGTCAAAGCCAAAAGAACGGTAAACAAAATAACAACTCAGCCATACGGTGGTAACTCGAAAAGGCAAACTGTCCAGAAATATATTATATGTATATATAATATATGTATTCGCATAATGAATTTAATATATAATATCTATAAATTAGTATAAATAAATATTTAATAATAATATTTAAATGATTTGTCTGCTTTTGGATATAATACAGACTTTCCTATTATGTTTGGTTACAATTTTACGATTGGAAAAAATAACGTATTTATTTTTAAATATTCCCAAAAAGTGTATAGCAATATTTCTATGACTTTAAACAAGATAAAAATTTTATTTGATTACTATTCGGTTCCCCAAGGCAATAAATGCATTTATTATTTTCAGAAACAAACTATTAGTGAATGTTATGAAATCGATGGGAATATCGCTTAAACAAACATCCGAAATATACACTAAATGCATTATATTGTGAAATAATTTAAGCAAATGGAGCTGAGTGCACTTTTAGCCACATTTCCAATGCATTTTCATTGTTGCTTTCCCTTTCTCTGCTTTATCATGGCAGCTTGTTGGGTTTGTTTATGGCTTGTGGGACACCACCTCTTTTGGGGGGGCCCCAGCGATATTGACAATGACATTTCCATTTACCCTGCCCCGAGCTCACCACTTGTTTTGGCTTTTGTTTTAAAGCTAATTGCTGCACAGAGAAAAAAATAAACCTTTGGAAGTAAGGTCAAATTAAATAAAAAGTCGAGTGTCTTGTAGATTCTTTCTGGAAGAAGAGCATTTATATTATATTTCTCTGACCATAAAAATAGAACAGGAATCGCGCTCTGGTTTCATAGATAATTTATATTTATCCATTCACCTTTTTATTTGGAATTACAAGCTATTTGCAATGTCAAATTATTTATCCAAGCGCGACGCAGGAATCGTTATAGAATATAGAATCTATACTCGTATGTTTGCAATTTCTCATCAGTTAACATTTCCCCCTACTTACAGGTGACGGCTAGATTTTGCGAGGGCTGCAGCCAAGGATGCTGCACTCAGGGCTGCTGTCCGCCGTACCAGGGCGGGCCACGCCCCCTGCCGCCACCATCGGAGCATGTCCTCAATCTGTTCTTTATCAGTCACTGGTTCTTTTGGTGAGTACAGAGTCCGTGGAGTCCCGAGGAGTCCGAGAAGTCCTAGTATATACGGGGCACAAGTGCCATGGTCATGGATGCAGCTGGTGGGTTGGGTTATATTCCTTGGAGGCCGGCTGCAAGGCCGATGGGCAACTGGGCGGACCTCCAGCTGATTGGCATTGTGTGGCATGCGAGATATTATTATTATTGGCAGCAAAGGTGGCGCCCACCAACCCCGGCCCGGCACTGGGTTGCGTCAAGTCAAAAGTCGAGTCGCAGTCGAGGAGGGGCGGGCGGAACGGGCTGGCGGTCTGGCTTATGCAAGCGGTGCCGCTGCCGGTACCTCCCCCGGGAGGGGGCCCTGGGCAATGGCAATGCCAACTAATGAGACACCCGGCCCACAGTTGTCCCTCCCGTGGCACTGCTGCGCTCACATAAGCCCATCTCTTGGCCGCCGAAAACGGCAAACAAATTTTCAGTCGGAATTCGATTACGGGCACAGCAGGACACGGGATACCACCATCTGTGGCCACCACATCACATCTGGCCTAGCCAAAGAATGGGCTTCTTCATTCAGTCACGGCAGCTGCAAACCGAGCAGTGAATCAATCTTTTCGATCCAACCCAACTGATTTCTAAGCTTAACAAAAAACAAAAAATCAAAAAATATATTCATATAGCTAAGAGATCAGGTGGTGGAATCAAAACCTTGATGATAAAATGTAGTCAAGAGCCTGCCATTTTTCGCATTGCAGGTGCGTCGTTGTAGCCATTATTCTGGCCATCTTGTGCGCCTATTCGCTATGGAAGAAGCGGCGAACTCTCTGCGGCTGGGGATTCAACGAGCATCACACCCAATCCGAGGGCGACTCAGCCGGTTCCTGCTACGCTCCTCCGCAGTATAGTCGGTGCAACTCGTTCCATCACCCGCCGCCGCCGTACACAGAGGTAAATACAGTAGCTTAAGGGTTCTTATTAATAAAAATAATAACATAATATTCTGTTTGCCAGGTGACCTCCAAACCGGATCTGTATCCACTTGTCTTTACCTGCAATAACGATGCGGGCAATGGCAAGGGCAACGGCAACTCCAGTTACCTGATGGTGCAGTACTTCCGCAACTACATCGTCCGACCGGCGGCGGGCGGTTCTCTGAGCGCCGCCAGCACCGTAGACTCTCTTAGCTCCAGTTTCATTTGCAATGCCAACGAGGCGAACACTTTGGTACCGCCTCCATATTCCCGGGCAGCCAGTCCGGAGCTGGGACTGCATCATTATGTGGCACATGCCCATGCCCACGGAGGAGGCGGACATGGTGGTGGTGGTGGTGGCACCACCAACCATCTGCGAGCCATGGAGCAAGCGCAGCAAATGCAAACGGCTCCCGTGCATCATTATGGCCTGCCAAGATCAGCGTCACAGCTGGTGGAGCCTGTGGATGCCTACCAGCCGAGACTGATGCCCGTCCAAGCGACGCAGCACTATGCCACCGTGGCTTTGGGCAGTGCACCCGGCGGCGGGCCCCTCTACAGCACCCGGCTGCACGCCTCCCACGAGGAGGGAGTAGGCATGGGCATGGGCGTGGGCGGAGGCGGCTACCTTCAATCGCAGAGCGATCAGCACTTTCGCTACATGGCAAACAGTAGTAGCAGTCTGAGCGACATCTTTGTGAACAATAGCTGTGTGCCTGAGAACGCTGGTGCCGGCGTCGGCGGAGGAGGAGGAGGTGGTGGTGGTGTTGGTGGTGGTGCCTCCCGTAGCGCAGAGAGTGTAGCAGCCGCTCAAGGTGCCGCCTCCCTCAGCAGCCTGGCCATGGGCGGAATGGGTGCCGGCGGAACTGGAGTTTCTGGTGGTTCCGGCACACCGATTATCTACAGCCATGGCTGTATTCAGCCCAATCCCCTGCACAGCCTGGAGAACTGCTGCCAGCCATCGGATCAGGCCTCGGGAGTGAGCAGCTTGGCCAACATTGGGACACCTTCATCTCCGCCGCAGGCCACCAGTCCCACAGGCGATGTTCGCGACATACTCGACCAGATTCGCCAGCTCCAGGCGGGCGTTAGCTACGAACAGCTAATGCTGGGCGGTACTGGGGCCAAACCACGACTGCAGCACACCCTATCGACGCCCTCGAACTCACAGCAGCAGGTGCACCAGCCCATCCTGTCCACATTCGCATCTACTTCGGGCGGCCACGGCAGCGGCCTCAGCAGCGGCAGAAGTAAAAAGTTCTTTGGCTCTGGCAGCAGCAAATCCCAGCCCAACAAGGCTCTTTACATACCCATGGCGGCCATGGGATCGGGATCTGGTGCCCAGCGCTGTGTACTCAAGAGTCCCGTAAGCAGCGTGGTCAGCGGCGCCAACTTCTTTGTCAACCGTGGACGGGTGGCCCGCAAGGGTTGGATTACACGCTCGGCGCCCACAACTCCCGGCAGCGCCCTGCCCCCCAATCGACTGGGCGACGATAGTCCGCTGCTGTTAAACGAGCACGATGAGGATGCCATCGATGATAATGACGAGGAGGAAGAGGAGGAGGAGGAGGAGGAGGAGGTGGAGGTGGAGCATGAGCAGCGTAATCGGAGCGACAGCGAAACGGAGGCGGAGGCGAGAAATCATCATCGCCAGCAGCATCGTCACCACCATCGAGGACATCGCAGCTATCGTCGTGGACAGCTTGAATAATATACGGCCGATCGCCGGTGTCATTTAGTAGTTGTTGTTGTAGCTCAACGTTCTCCCCTAGATTAAGCTTTTAAACGAAGACGGAAGCGGCACACGCTTCCTTGGGCCTAGGGAATGGCAGGCAGGCAAGTCGGTTAATGGGAATGGAAGCCAGTTTTAAACAAAAATTTGAATTCTTCAATAGGATCAGCTCGTGGACTAAGCTAAACTTGCCCGGCAATTGATTGATGTTTGTTGTTTAGGGCATAAG
Organism: Drosophila parvula; assembly: GCA_018904695.1. Classification (NCBI taxonomy): domain Eukaryota; kingdom Metazoa; phylum Arthropoda; class Insecta; order Diptera; family Drosophilidae; genus Drosophila; species Drosophila parvula. The sequence continues at coordinate 8,094 of JAEIIG010031921.1, forward strand.
ACTAAGTGTCAATATAAATTGAATAAGAGCCTAGGCTAGTACACTCGACTTTGGCTTAGATTCTGCCTTGAGAGGAGCAATGGGCTCAAGCCATATAAAGAGTTATAAGTTTGGTTCCCAAACATGCAGGTTACCCGCGAACTTGATGGACAAATCTCCTATTCTCTCTCTGCGAGACTAGACTTCGCTCTCTTGACACATGGAGGTACATATGTCCATATGCATATGTGTTCTTTATTGCTCTCTCAGCCATCCTGCATCTGGCAGCAACCATTCATTAAACACAAAACGTTGGTGTTCTTGATGAATCATGCATGACTCTCTCATGAATGTTACACTCATGCGCTTGTTACATTTTACACCAAAAATGCATCGACAACTCATCAAAGATTCATCAGCAAAATCTGTGTTTTCTCATCAACATTATAGTTTAAAAATTTATTGATATTTCCTTGACGATTTCATCGGACATTCTTCACCAAATACGGGGGGTTTTCATCAGCATGTTGGAAGGAGAATGGCATCGCCATTTCATCGATGATTCATCAAACATATATGAAGAGAGAGCGCGAGAATCGGTTCAGATACGATTGTCGAATGAGAGCGTCGTCTGTAGGATAATTGTTTGTTTTTATACAGTGCGGGCGTTATCCTTTTTGACTGTAGCAACTCTGACAAACAGCCTTACAAATTGCTGGCTAGATTTCTGCATTATAATTTTATTTATTAACCTATTTTTTAACCTAGATAGTTTCCGTAAAGGTCCAATACCAGAGTTTCATGATTGTTTCAACCATCAGTATTATGAACAAAGCTTACCACAAGTATATACCATTTATTTAATAATTTTATTATAGTTACAAGAAGAAAATAATGTCTGTTTGTTGAGCTTCCATGAATAGATAAACAATTTAAATTTATAAATCCTTTTCATTAGCTATAAACTAAAACGAAAAACACAACAAAAGAAATAAAGACGCAGAATTACATTTTGTATAATAATGTAAAAATGATGGCGGAAGGAAGGTTTCATTAATTAAATGAAAATAACAATGTTTATTCCGAACCCTTCTTAAAAACTAAGACTTTTTAAAATGTTGGCCGATATTCAAAGTGATTTTATTCCATTCTTAAGACAACGCCCAGAGATCGACTCGCATTATTATTTGAATGCCTCTCTTGTGTTGCACTTGGAAGATTTTTAGCAAGCTACAAAGGTCAGACGACAAATTGCACAAAAGAATTCAAAACGACATAGGGTATGCATGTATGTATGTGGTAACAAAAATTAATAATAATAATAATAATAATAATAATACTAATGCCGAACCCAAGAATACCAAATAAGAATCGGAGAAATTCCAAAGTCTTTGTCACCTAGATGGAGATTTTATAAGTGTAAGCTGTAAGAACGCAAACTCACGAATATTTCAATGAGAACTAAAGCCAAAGCCAATATAAAGAATAAGATGCGTAACGCGCATGCATATCCAATTTTGAAAGCGTAGAAATCGAGATCTAGAAAGCTTGAGAAAAGGAAGGGCTCTCCCTCTTCTTCAAGAGCCAGAAGTGCAAAGGATCCGTATGGCATTACCGATCTTATTTATTATATTGTCTTTGCTAAAATACTCCACAGATACAGATGGAAGATACAGATAGTTTTGTTCTATTAAGGAGATATGTAAAATATGCTAAACTGTGCAGGCATTCGGTTGAAAATGAAGGCACATGCCTAAGCGGAAAATTACAATTAAAAGATCTAACAAAAAAAAAAAAACACGTGAAATTACCAAAATGAGACTAAGGGGTTAACATCCGGGGGATACGGATATGGAAAGGAACGCAAACGATTGAATGCAACAGTGCCTTTTGAACTAAATTAAAAGAAACCACTCAAAGCGAGCCACACTCAAAATTAATGCATGCATAAAGTCCAAATTGATGGAACAGGAACATGAACAGGAACCGGAACCGGAAGAGGAAGAGGAAGGCCAACCCACAAACACAATCCACAAAAAGACACGAAACAATCCAATGAACAAGGCAATACTTATTAATCTGCTTAAGCCTAAGATATATACGAGTATGTATGATGGATGCTACATATAATTACTTATAGTGAATTTTACAATTCATTATTGGTGGCATTGCCGGTGCAGTATCACAATTCAGTTTCCTTAGACCGTTTCGTTGGGTCCTTTATCGATCGAGTTATCAGTTCTTTTGGCTTATTTCAACGCGATCCAAGTTCGTATATCTGTCTGTGCTTCAATACATATACATAAATATACAACTAAACAAACAATTAATTAATTATTTAGCATAGCAAAACTGATAAATGAAAACTGACAAACTGAAGGCAATCGTGTTGTCAAGGCAAAAATCTCCAAAAGCAAGTGAATTGTTGTAAAGATGGGAAACGAAAACCAAAACAAATTAAATGTAAACCCACAAGTTAAGAATAATAAAAATAATAATACAAAACAAAGAACTAAGAGCCCAATTTAAGTGAAATATACAAAAGATGGAAAATATAACAATAAATACAAAAAAACGAATTCAACGATAGAGTCTTTCATTTGTTAGGCAAATAAGGATATATCAATAACCAGCAGATAAGTAAATATATCCTCAAAATTTATTTTTACACAGCTTTACAGATAGCGAAGCTTAAAACGTAATATTTGATTGGGTAAGGGCCGATCTATCACCGATCTAATCAGTTTCGAACGTCTTGAACTTTGAAGCGGTGAGATTTGGGAAAACTCGTAGCAAAACAAAAAAGATAAAAACGTCCCGACCAGAGAATACCCTTTGCTCAAATCATTGCCTACTTTCTGGTGATATATATAGACTTAGAACTGCAAGCTAAAAGGTTTTTCGGTTCCTCTTGCTTGTCTCATCAAGTTGAACGTTTAAATAATAAATAAATAATAATAGTATCTATATATAGTTCCCCTTGAGAACGATTATACAATATACCTTTAATGGTAAGCCGTACACCGTATATACACCATATGTATATTTAGACAGAAGCCTAATCTTAAGACAATAGTAATGCCTGGCAATAATCTGACATCGACTGCAAAAAAAAAGAAAATAAACGATAAGCAGGGTAGATTTTTAAATTCGAACGTAATGCTAATCAGCTGGCACCAGACCCCCATATAGTGATATATAGAGTGCTCGAAAATCCAATGATTGGGCTTGAACGATCTATGGTATGGCCTTCATGACACCCTAATGGGTTTTATTTAACAAATATTTAGAAGGACTTATTTAAAAACTTGTTAAACTATAAATAAGTCAGGAGGTTAGGTAATAGGTCCTACCCGAATAGTCTTTTTAAATATTTTTTATGAAAATGGAATACATATAGTTAATTTGTGCTACCTGCTTGGCCCATGGAACTCACACCTGTACGCTGTAGGGCATTAATGCCATCGAGGAGCCTCTCAGGTGGTTCGAGCGATCCGTGACTAGTTTTTGCTGAGACATCGACCCCAACAGAATGTTGGACACTTTGCTGGCTGGGTGGACGCGTTCCGGTGACTATCTGCAGGACCTCTGGCTGACACTGCTCAATGTTGTCGGCGAGGATCCGTGGCGTCTATGGGTGCCGGGCAGCACAGTGGTCATATTCACCGTCTACTGGCTGTACGCGGGCGTATTCACGCTGATGGACATCACCAATCGTCCGAAATTCCTGCGCAAGTACAAGATCCAGCCGGGCCAAAATGAGCCGGTGGATTTGGGGCGACTGTGGAACGCCATCAAGGTGGTGCTAGTCAACCTGACGGTGGTAAATCTGCTCACCTGTTGGGTGTTCTTCGAGCTGGTTTTCAAATTGGAGAACAGCAGCGACATCCGGGTGCTGCCCACGTTCCGGCGAGCCGTACGGGATGTGGCCACCTTTGTGGTCCTGGAGGAGGTTATGTTCTACTATGCCCATCGCCTGTTGCACCATCGTTCGGTGTACAAATATGTCCACAAGAAGCATCACGAGTGGACCGCTCCTATAGCCGCCATCACGCTGTACGCCCATCCCGTTGAGCATGTTGTGGCCAACCTGTTGCCGGTGGCCACCTCTCTGGCCATTCTGGGTACCCATGTGGCGCTCGCCTACGTTATATTCACCTTGGCCATCGTCAACTCGATGAGCGATCACACCGGCTACAGTTTTCCCTGGTCGGCGGGTTCGGTGCGCTTCCACGACTACCACCATGCCAAGTGGGTATTCCAGAGGCTGTGCCTGAGCTCTTTCGCATTCTAATCCGTAATCTCCACTTGATCTCTCGACAGGTTCAACTACAACTACGGTGTACTGGGTCTACTGGACAAGCTGCATGGCACATATCGCGCCACTCCTGAGGTTAAGGCACCTGCTCTAAGGATTAAGGGAAAGACTGGCAAAAGGAAAGCTAAATAAAACGGCCTTCAAATAGTTTTTTTTCTATTGTTTAGAAATATACATACATATGTATTTATTTAGCTACATATGTATATGTTGTAAAGAAAGAATGTAAATATACAAACATATAAAAATAGTCGGCAATCAATCACTTTTGTTCAGTAAATAACGCAAGATATATCCTAAAAATGTACATTCTAGGAAACGATATTTTTGTAGATCATTTTCTTTGACAAATAACCGTTTAAAAAGCTCTTTTTTTAATTTGAAGTTTTTACCAAATAAAAGAAATGTTCGATGTTCTTAGCGATACCTCAATGTTTAAAAACATTGGTATTTAAAACTATTGGTAAAGTCTGGCAACGCGGTGTTTGGTTGCAAAAATCATCGATGTTTTTAGTACTATCGATGATTTTGACCAAACACCGCGTTGCCAGATTTTACGCTGATGTCAGTGTGACCAGCCGTTTTTATTTTGATAGTGTTTCAACGTTATTGCCGCACGTGGAATTGATTGTTGGGAAACAACGCAATTGCCTAGGAAATAAAAGGAATCGCAGGAAATCACATCATGGAGGTGGAAAACATCAAGGCGGACGCCTTCGAGCCGAAGAAGAGGGCTGCCAAGCGCAGCGCCACCGGAAGCAGCCAGCAGGATACCGAGATGCAGGTGGACGAGGCGACGGGCATCGAGGGCCAGGTGCTGAGCTCCGCTCGGGCATCCGCCCCACCCAAGGCGAAGCGGGCCAGGAGCGAACTGCGCAAGGTTTCCGTCCCGCCGCATCGTTACTCTTCGCTGAAGGAGCACTGGATGAAGATCTTTACGCCCGTGGTGGAGCACATGAAGCTGCAGATTCGATTCAACATGAAGGCGCGTCAGGTGGAGCTGCGAATCGGCCCGGAGACGCCGGACATTGCCAACCTACAGCGAGGTGCGGACTTTGTGCGCGCCTTCCTTTGCGGATTCGAGGTAGACGACGCCCTGGCTCTGCTGAGGCTGGAGGACCTCTTCGTCGAGTCCTTTGAGATTAAGGACGTGAAGACGCTGCGCGGCGACCATCAGTCGCGCGCCATCGGTCGCCTGGCCGGCAAGGGCGGACGCACCAAGTTCACCATCGAGAACGTGACCAAGACCCGCATTGTGCTAGCCGACAGCAAGATTCACATCCTGGGCAGCTACCAAAACATCCAGCTGGCGCGCCGTGCCGTCTGCAACCTGATCCTTGGATCACCGCCTAGCAAGGTGTACGGCAACCTGCGTTCCGTCGCCTCGCGTCTCTCGGAGCGCATGTGATCGGGAACGAGCAGAAGATGGGCTCTCGGAACCGTGATCTCGCCCCACCGCCGCAAGAGGAGGAGAAAAAAGTAGTTTCGTTTGTTTTTTTTAGCATTTAGAATAAATAATAAATATAACATGTATTCATACATTTACAATATACACACACAGAAACAAGAACGACATGGATATCGCCTGGAATGGCTAGAACTAGAGCTTGGTAAGGATGAGCAGCAGCAGCATAAAGAAGGTGACCGCCGCCAGGACGAGGATGATGCACATCTTGCGGTTCTTGCGCTGATACATCTCCGCCTTATGCAGCTGGCGCAGGCCCTCAGAGACGCGCGTCTGCGTCTGCTCCACGTTGTAGTCGATGCGGTCCAGCACGGTGCCCTGCTCCTGCACCATGTGTCCCAGGTCCTTGAAGATGTCATTTAGATCGTATATGGACTTAACGATCTTGGTCACCTCCTGCTCGCGGTGCTGCGCCACTCGCGAGTTCTCCTCCTCGAAGAGTAGCAGCTGTTGCTGGGTCATCCGGCTGGCGGCTGGCGGTCGCTGAAAGTGATCGTCAATTGCCTGGTCATCGTCCTCAAAGAGGTACGCATTTCCGCCGCCCATTTTGCCATCCACTGCCAGCGCACCGTTCACTGCAGGCTGCAGAAAGTTGTCGAAGGAGTCCACAAAGTTGTCGGCACCCTGCTCACCCAGTTCCACGTTGGTGAATACATCGCCGGCCCCGCCGTCGTCGAAGTACTTTTGCGAGCGCTCCTCGCGCGAGTTTAGCTGCACCAGATAGGCGTTCTGGCTGGCACGGAACTTGACCGTCAGCTCCTGCAGCTGCAGCAGGGCACAGTGCACGGCGTTGGCGGTCAGGCGTTGCTCCACTTTGCTGCCCATGCCCAGGCTGGAGCGCACGCACTGGATGTGTCGGTGCGTGGATGTGATCAGCTTAGAGACGATCTGGCTCAGCACTTCGATGTCGCACTCGTCGTCCCGCTTGTCATCGAAGGCGGGACGCAGCAGGTGGCGCGCATGCAGGGAGCCCAGTTCGTCCAGCTTTGGCTTAATCCTACGGGAACAGACACAACGTTAAAGGAATGGCGTTAGAGGAGAGGCCAAGCCACCTACTTGGACATGGTGTATTGCGCCTCCTCGAACTTGTCCAGCCAGGCGGGGGGCGTGCCATAGTCATCTTGCAGCTCCAGGCCCTCCTCTGCCTCCCGAACCGAGTGCTTCAGCAGGCGCTCCGCGTCGCTGCCTCGCTGTAATGTCCCGTAACCCAAAAACATATGCTCAAAACAGACACCAAGGGCTTGTATTTGGTTTACTCACCCGATCGTCGTAGTGACTTCGGTTCTTGGAGGCATTGTTGCGCATGATGACGAACACCTCCGTCAGGTTACGCGACGTCATCGTGTGTGGATGTTTGGGTGTGCTAGTCGTGATAGCTAACTGGCATCCTTGGGCCCTCTCCGCGAAAGGAAGGTTCGAAAATATGTCTAAAACTCAAAATTTGTCAGATTACTGACGTCGCAGTGTGACCAGGTGTGGTAAGTGGGTAAACGTTGAATAGAGTGTACCAAGGATTCCATTTCGGTGCTGTAAAGCGCTCTCGGCCAAATTCCGTGACTTTTCCAGTTTAATTTAAATCTATGTTTTTATTGGTCAATGTAATTAAGTAAAGGTAAAGTTATATTAATAACAAGCACTTACTTGTTACTCGTTGTAATGTGGAAAGTGATTTGAAATTCAAAGTATCCGGTGACATGTCTTATATTTGTTATTTGGCGGCTATATTTAAATTCCTGCAGAAGTTTGTGAAAGCCAGTGCACCGCCGGTCTAATCCTTTATTCAACAATATTCTGCGAAAAGCTGTTTTTGGTATTCAAATTACTTAACAATAGTTGTTAACAGAGAGAGCGAAGTAGTTCCCGGTAGCCAGTAGCTACTGCACCGGCCCCTTTTCCCACGGTGATCGACAATACCGCGACTCTAGAACACTGGCGAACGGGTCACGGACTGGAAACTATCGCCCATCGCTAAAGGCAACTATTAATTGATTAAACGCATTCAAAAACATTTAATTCGTGTGTGGCGAGCGTTGCAGCGCGCAGTTAGTGCAATTCGGAAGTGCGTGTGTCGCAGCGCAAGGAATCTCGGTGTCGTAACAACAGTCCCCCGCATCCTAGTCCCTAGCCCGTAGTCCTATAAGCGGCGTGAAAGAACAAAAGGAGCAGCAGCAGTGCGGTGAAGGAAAACTACGATTCATTCTAAGCCCCAATTCCCGAGTGCAGTTGTGTGTGAGAGAGCGCCCCCGAGTCGCGTGTCGTCCGTGTGTGTGAGTGACGACATTGACATCGCCTCCGCCTACGCCCCTCCCCCGCCACTGAGGGAGGGTGAGAAATATGTGCCATGCCGTTGCTGCTGCGCTGCGGTCGTTTCTAGGCTGAGTCCAGTCGTGGGCGTACCAACAATAGAAACACCCAAAAGCAAAAAACAAAAATAACAAATAATAGAAAAAGGAATTGGAAAGGAGAACTATGTTCAACCGCCAGGCGAGCGGGGCCAGTGGCCAGGGATCGGGATCCGGTGCATGCACAGGAGCCCAGGCAGCTGCAGCTCCGCCGCCGCCGACGACGACCGCATCAGCTTCAGCATCCCTGGCAGCGGCGCCTTCGCCCAGCCAATCACCCGATCTCTACCTGCGCCCGCTACCCTTCCTGGACGCCAAATGGCTGCGCGCCGATCTCATCGCCTCCCTGCGCAACGCCGGCGAGGGTGCAGTGCTGTGGAACCACCTGATCCAGGACTGTGAGCTGGTCTCCTCGCCCACCGCCCCGCTCCTCAATGCCCGCGGTCAGCTGTCGTATCTCGGCGACGATGGCAAGCACTATTGCGGCGCCCAGCAGCTCAAGTGCTCCTGCTGCCAACCGGAATACTGTGGCCCGCTCTCCGCCTGCAATTGCGACGGCTGCCGGCCACTGGACTCGGACACGGCCATCAAGAAGCTCACAACGCAGGCGGCGGCCCAACAGGCTGCCCATCTCAGCCAGGCCACCGATATGGTGCTTAGCGGCTGGCTGTGGTGTCAACCGCCCTCGAATCAGGCGCGTCAGGAGTGCCAGCGTTCGTTGATCTCGGAGCTCCAGGAGCTGGCATTGCGGGCCGCCGGTAACTGTCTGTCCGCCCAGCATCTGCGGCAGCAGCTCTTCGTTTACGAGCGCTACTTTGTCGCCCTGAAGAGGGAGCGAGAGCGGGATCGTCTGCCCGCGACGACATCGGCACAGACTGCGTCCACCAATGGCACCGCAAATGCCACCATCATCAGCAACACCAACACCTCTATCACCGCTACCACCGCCATTGGAAATACCACCAACGCCACGAATGCAGCAGCAGCAGCAGCAGCAGCAGCAATGGAGCTACAGCCGGCGGAGCCACCCGATCATGGAGCGATGGGTTTGGCCCGCGTCGCCACCCGTGCCGCCCTTAACTTCAGCTTCGCCTTTCTACGACGCGCCTGGCGCTCCGGCGAGGACACGGAGATGTGCAGCGAGCTTCTGAGCGAGGCTTTGGCCTCGCTACAGGAACTGCCGGAGGCCACCCTCTTCAATGCGTCCTCCGTTTCGCCGCTCTGGCTGGAGGTCATGGAGCGTTCTATTAAGTTCCTGCGCCTGGTGGCGCTCGGCGATCCGATGGGCGGTCGCTGCACCGCCCCGCTAAACGATCGACATACGGCTCTCTGCCTGCTGCTGGAACTAGGCGTCCAGAAGGGTACGCTTGCCGCCACGCTAGAGTGCGTGGTCCTGCTGCTGGTGCTCTGGGAGAAGGATCGGGCGGGCAACGACAACCGGGATATGCCGCGCAAGACGGGCGCCCCTCTTCTACGCATCCTTCGTCGCTACCAACAAATTGGAACGGTGATCAAGAGCGCCCTGGCTGTTGGAGATCCGCCGCCGCCAGTGGCCAGCGCCACGGAAACCTTTTTGCGCTTCCTTTCGCTGCCGAAGAGCATGGCGGCGATTGTGGATTTGCGTCGTGCCGCCGTTGTCATAATCTCACATCTGGATCGAATGGTACAGCCTCTAATGCCGCGTTGCCTGCTGGTCCGCGGTCATGGACCCGCCGCCTCATCCACGTCCGCGCCCCAGCAACGAATCTACGCCTTGGGCTGGCCCTCGCTCTGCAAGGATCAGCAGGGCTTCAGTGCCGAGCCTTCGCTTAACTGGAGCGGAGAGTCGACATCGGTACCAATGCTCAGCTGCCGCTTCCTGGTCAAACAAGTGGCCTGCTGCGAGACCCAGATGCTGATACTTAGCCAGGAGGGGAAGCTGTACACCTGGCGCCTGGCCAAGCCGGAATCGGAGCCGCTGCCCATTGAGGAGGTGGCCCACGAGACATTCATCAGCATAGCCGGCCACTGTGAGGGTCGTCATTTCCTGGCCATCGACAGCAATCGTAAGTAAAGGAAGTAAAGACACTAGGAAAGGGTGGCTGGGATAGCAAATTATGGTCAAGGATAGCTTAATCCTGGGCTAGAAAGTACTCCTCGTTCATTTATAGTTTGTACTTGAGAGTAAACCTCAATAAGCTCTCATGGAAACTAATTTAAAGCCGCCTTCTGCCTAGTCTTCTCTCTATTCTATTCTCTAGTTAATTCTCTCTCTCTCTCTCTATTGCAGACAACGCCTACTCGTGGGGCACTGGGGAAGATCACCGTTTGGGTCATGGCGATACCCATGCCCGCGCCGTGCCCACCAAGATCGCTGCCCTGGAACAGCACTGCGTTCAATCTGTATTCTGCGGCTGCTCGTATAGCGCGGCCATCACCTGCGGCGGTAATCTGCTTACCTGGGGTCGTGGCACCTACGCCCGTCTGGGTCATGGCAATAGCGATGATCGCTGCCTGCCAACCATGGTGGTGGCCCTGTCCCCACATATGGTGGTCGATGTGGCCCTGGGCAGCGGCGATGCCCATTCGCTGGCCTTAACCTCCGAGGGATTGGTGTTCGCCTGGGGCGATGGCGACTATGGAAAGCTGGGGAATGGCAACTGTAATGGGAGTTTGCAGCCAATTGTTGTTGAGTTGCTGCCGCGAGTGATGCGCATCTTTGCGGGATCCCAGTTCTCGGTGGCACTAACCACCGAGGGCCAGCTTTACACCTGGGGCAAGGCGACTTGTCTGGGCCATCAGCTGGTTGAGCGCAGCGTCCAAGGTTGCAGTGTGCCGCGCCTGGTGACCAGTCTACAGGTAGGTTAATGATAACCATAAGGTTAACTCTTTGAAGCCGCTCTAACCTCCCGTCTTACCTTCTTCATTAGCATAAGCGCATTGTGCACGTAGCTGTAGGCGTGGCCCACTGCCTGGCGCTCTCCAGCACCGGTGAGGTCTTCGGCTGGGGCCGTAACGACAGTCAACAGATCTGTCCCGCCTCCGTTTCCAGCGAACCCTTGCTGCGCACACCCATTCTCGTGGCTTTGCCCACGCTACCGGCCAGCGGAATTGCCTGCACAGGCGGCCAGAGTCTGGTTTGGACCCAGAGCTCCAATCAGGGTGTGCCGAAGCGGTCGCCCTTTGTTATTGACTTGGGTGAGCCCACATTTCGGCTGCTCGACCAGCTGCTGGGCATGTGCAGTAGCCAGGACAACAGGCAGACGCCGAATCAGGAGAGTGAGTGCATTGCGGTGGCCTGCCTTAATATGGTGCGTCTACAGCTGCTGGCCCTCATTGCCAACGGTGTGGAGCCTCGGCAGGTGGGCCTGGCCAGTGGCAGTCGCCTGCTGAGCAGCTTAAAGACGCGTATCCTGGGGCTAGCCGGTGGCAATCAAGTGTTACGAACGATACAAGTGGCCGCCCAACAGGCCCTGCAGGTGAGATTACTCCTGCTGTTGCCCAAGGAAATCTATGGTACTCATGTTTCTCTCTCTCTCTCTTTTAGGACGGCTGGAGTGTCCTTTTGCCCACGGCAGCGGAGCGTGCCCAGACCCTCACTTCGCTGTTGCCCTCGGAGCCCGGCCAGGCGTCTTCGGTTGGCCATCGGTTCATGACCGACCTTCTGGTCAGTTCCCTAATGGCCGAGGGCGGCCTAGAGTCGGCCCTGCAGCATGCCATTCGGCTGGAGAGCAGTAGCTCCTGCTCGGCTGATTGCGGTGGCGATGGTGTCCACCTGCCGCTGCTGCAACTGATAACCCGGCTGCTGGGCAACAATGCGGCGCTCACCCAGAACAGGCTGTCGCCCACGCTAGGCAAGCACGAGTTGTTGAAGGAGGAGGAGGAGGGAGAGCATCAGCAGCAACACCATCAGGATCCGAGTACCAGCCCCAGTTTGAACCTACTACATCGCTTTCAGCGCCTTTTGCTGGCTCACATCCACCAGGCCGAGCCCGATGAGGAGACAACGGGAGCGGAGGCCTTGCTGTTGCAATATTTGCACGCCCTCATCCCGGCCTGCGTCACCACGCTGCAGCAGGCTCACGAGCTGGCGTTGCAGTGCCGGGAGCCGGGCGAACATCCGCTGTGTCAGCAGGTGGGCCACCATCTGGGCCGCATCCTCCAGGCGGACATCTCAGACGCTTTGCTGCACGAACTGCTGGTGGGCCTGGTGCTTCTCAAGCGGGATCGTCCTCAGTGCTTGGGTAACCTGCGCTGGTCACGCCTCTTCCTGCCTCTGCTGCGCGTCCTGGATCGCCTGAATCGGGCCCTGGGCGAGGGAGAGCTACGAGATGGCGACGATATGGGCTGGCCGGGCATTATTTGTCGCGGTGGCCCCAAGGGCGGCACTGGCAGCGGCGGTGGTCCTCCACCCGCCGATCCCGACACCCACTATGTGCGACGAGCGGACATGGAGAACCAGCTGCTGGACGGCAGTCGTTGCATCATCCTCGCCGGCTACGTTTGCGACTTGAGTGGCTACAGGTGAGTGATCCTCCATGGTTGTCCCTTTTCCATACGTAAACGATCTCTAAACCCTTGGCAGTTGCGAGTCGGAGGCCTTGCGAGCGATCCTGGACTCGGGCCTGGGCAAAGATCTGACGGCGGAGCTGAGTCAGACGCACAGGAGCGCCATGGAACACATGCTGCAGCATCACAAGCTGGGCAAGTACATGGCCCAGGCAGGAGGCGAGGAGAAGGTGAGTTCGAGCTCCCCCCATCATGATTCTTTGTCCTAACCATACGTTTTTATCCAATCCCTTGGCAGTCATCGACGCCGGGTCCCTCTCGGCTCACCCACTTCAGCTCGGAGTGCACTCTGGCCCAGCTGCTGGGGTTGGTGGCTAACCTGATGTGCAGCGGACCCGCCCTCCAGCCGGCGGAGCTGCAGTGTCGGCAGCTGGACAAGTCCAGTCTGTTGAGTGGCGGCCTGCAGCTGCTGCAGCCCAGCAATCCCTTTGACGAGGAGAAGGGCGAGGCGCGGAGCAGCCACAGTTGCCATAGCACGGCGGGTAATACGCCCACGGAACAGGTGCCACTCCCAATACCCCTGCAGCAGCAGCACCAGCAACAGCAGCAGCAGCAGCAGGAGCAGTTGACTCCAGGCGGAGGCCGAGGCAAATCCCAGCTGCAGCAGCGAGCGGAAGCCTTTATTGGCGGTTTGGCCGAGGCAAGGCTCACAGAGCCACCGGTGGCCGCTTGGCTGGCGCTCACCGAGCGCTACTGCAAGGCTCACAATCTGATGTGGCACCAGGAGTTTGCCACCGAACATCCCGTCCAGGAGCTGGAGCGCCTACTGAGCGCCGTCCTCATCCGGCATCAGTATTTAGGAGGCTTAGTTCTTAGCTCTCTGGAGTCGGAGGCGGAATCGCCGCCGCCCAGGCAGCTGGGCGAGATCATCAGGCTGGTGCATCAGGCCAAGTGGTCGGTGGTACGGACGCGGCAGCAACTCAATCGCAGCTACAAGGAGGTCTGTGCCCCAATCCTGGAACGATTGCGCTTCCTACTGTACGAGGTCAGGCCGGCAATTAGTCCGCAGCAGCGTGGACTGCGTCGTCTCCCGATTTTGCAGCGGCTGCCACGCTTTCGGCTGCTGGTACGACGGCTGCTTCAGGAGCTGCGCTCTTCGCGGCAGCCGGCCAAGCCGGAGGATCTCTTGAACGCCACGATTCAGCAGCAGCAGCAGCAGCAACAACAGCAGCAGCAGCAGGAGCAGGAGAAGAAGCCCCAGGCCATGCCGAAGCAGGAGCTGGAGGAGCAAGAGGAGGAGGAGGAGACGCTGCTGCGGCGCCTAAACGAGCGACAGATCCATGGCGAGGGCGAGCTAGACCCCGGGCTCATGCAGGACATTGTAGACTTTGCGTTGCAGGACAGCTGCGATGTGGAAACGGCCCGCCGGGCCATGTACTGCCAGATGCAGCGCTTCCAGCTGCGGCTAGCCGGTCTTCAGCTTGTCCAGCAGCTGCTCGAGCTGCACGGCCTCCTGGATACGGCCCAGTATAGTCTCCTGAACGGTTTCCTGGGACTGCACTTGAAGTCTGCTTCGAACTCGGCAGGAGGAGGATCATCCCTGCATGTCCTGAGTCAGCTGAACATGGTGAGTACCTACCAGAAGGCCCGCCTGCTGCTGGCCCAGGCCCGTGTCCTCGACTGGGCGGTGCGAGAGCTGCGCCGTTTGGTCAACCAGGAGCAGCATGGTCATGCCCGTGGCAAGGACAGCACCAATCTGGGCACCTATGTCCTGTTGAAGCGCCTTCCGCGTGCCCGCTTCCTCTTGAGCGTCTTTGGGCTGCTGGCCAAGGAGCTGGGCCCCAACGAGCTGGGCCTGCTCATCAACTCCGGCCTGCTGGGCACCGTGCTGGGGCTGCTGGCGCAAACAGGAGGCGAGGGAATGAGTGGCGGCCATCTGCTGCACGGGGAACTGAGCGTGCTCTACGAGGACAGCGTCCTCAAGCAGAAGTCCAGCAAGGCGCAACTGAGTGGTCCGGACCTGGCCAAGCTGATGAAGATTGGAACGAGGATCGTAAGAGGAGCGGACTGGAAGTGGGGCGACCAGGATGGCAATCCACCGGGCGAGGGGCGCATCATCAGCGAAGTGGGCGAGGATGGGTAAGCCGAACCGAACTCTATTTCTCGCTACGATTCCCCATTATTCAATTCCTCTCTCTAGGTGGGTCCGCGTGGAATGGTACACCGGTGCCACCAACTCTTATCGCATGGGCAAGGAGGGCCAGTATGACCTCCAACTCGCCGACAGTGCCATGAACGTGGCCTCGCCCACGGAACCGGAGCGCGAGCGTGAAGATCAGATAGCTGGTGGCGAGGCCTCGCCCACCAGCGATTCGCATCCCTCCAAGTTGCTGCGACACTGTGCCGCCAAACTGCTGCAGATCCTGGCCGTGGGCAGCGGCCTTCATGGCGCCCAGCTGGACAGGCATGCGCTGCGAGGCATGACGAGCATGTTCCGAGCCATCATCGATCCCAAGCCGGCCATGTCCAATGTCGCCCATTCCCTGGCCTGGCTGAATCTGGGCTTTATCCGAGCCATAGCAGGTGAGTGTTATCCTCACCCCTGACCCTGTGACCCCTGAGTAATCTGTGTCCTGTCCAGGCGACTGTCCACGTCTTTGCCTGGAGCTGAGCACACCCGGTTGGCTCAGCCACTATCTGTCGCTGCTGGACGAGCCGGCGGGCAATGAGTCGGGCGTTTACCGGCAGCTGCACTGCCTGCGCCTGTTGCAGTTCATCCTTGCCCAGTGGGGCGCCGATGAGGAGCCTCGGATGCCCGTGCTAGTGCGTCAGCTCTTCGCCACCCTGGGACGCATTGCCCTCCATTGTCCCGGCGATGTCAGCTTGCAGCCGACCGGTGAGGGAAAGGCACGCGTCCTGCTTACGGCTTCCCATTCGGGCAGCGTGGCCGAGGAGCTAGTGTCGCTATTGCGGCGCCTGCACACGCTGCCAGCCTGGAATCCGGTGATTAACTCATTTCTGGCGCAAAAACTCTGTGTGGCCGCCGAGCTGCTGGCGGAGCAAACGCCCTCGCTGGACAGTGAGCAGGTTTTCGTGCTGGGCGTCCTGGGCGCCATGGGTGGACACGATCTACGTCCGCGCGTCGGCCTGCATTGTTTCCACGAAGGCGGCCACATGGTAATTGCCAATTTTACGCCGAAAGGTAGATGCCTGCTGGCGCCCGGAGGCTCTGTGGGCTCTGGCTCGATGGGATTTGTGAAGGTGCCGCTCGCAGCGGTTATGCCTCATCTGGACCACAGTGTCTTCAGTCTGAGCCGGTTGCCCATGAACGAGATGCTGCTGAACGCATGGACCGTGCTGCTCTATGGACCGGCCTCGGAGCTTCGTGAGCTACCCGCCAACGCCGAGGGTCGCCTGGACCTGGCCCTGCTCCGGGCCCAGCAACTCCAGATGGCGGTGCTGCAGACGAACGGTGTCCTGTATCGCCACCAGGCTGCTCTGCGTCGCATCCTCAAGCAGCGGGCACCGGGCAGCATTTACACAGCCGCCGAGGAAACGGAGCAAGAGCCGGACAGCAGGGATCCCGAGGAGCAGCGAGAGAGTGAAAGGGAGCGGGAGCAACACGACCGCAACCGGGAGCAACT
Organism: Drosophila parvula; assembly: GCA_018904695.1. Classification (NCBI taxonomy): domain Eukaryota; kingdom Metazoa; phylum Arthropoda; class Insecta; order Diptera; family Drosophilidae; genus Drosophila; species Drosophila parvula. The sequence continues at coordinate 24,330 of JAEIIG010031921.1, forward strand.
CGAACAGCAGGAGCAGGAGCAGGACCCTCAGCTGTCATCGGGTTGCGGCAGTGGGAGTACGCAGGAGACGCAGCTCCTGATACAGTGCATCCTGCTGAGAGCCACCCAGGCATCTCCCGTGAAGGCCTGCTACACCTACACGGACCTGGCCACAGCCGCTCTCAACTGCATCCAATCGCTGGCCACCCAGGCCCACCAGGAGCTCAGCGAAGTCGACAGCGTGGGCGTTGGTGGGGGCGGCAGCGGTGCAACCGCTACCGCCCAGGCCCTGGTTACGCCCCCGCAACCGACCATGGTGCACGGTGTGCCGGTCTACAATGTGGCCAAGAGGGAACAGAAGCCGCCGTCCTCCGACCAACAGCAGCAGCAGGCGGAGCTCAAGTCCAAGTGGTCGGCAGCGGCCACCGATGCCCAGCTTATAAATCAGATCATGGAGATGGGCTTCACGCGACGCACTGTGGAGCTGGCCCTCAAGCAGCTGTCGCTGCAGGCGGAGATCATGCCCACGCCCGAGCAGATTGTCCAGTGGATCCTGGAGCATCCGGACGTGTGTGCCAACACCATCGAAGAGGACGCACTGGCCCTGCCAGCGCCCGAATCGCACGATCCCGAAGCGGACTCGGACAACGAGTGTCCCAGCTCGAATTCAACGACTTCCTCGTCATCCTCCTCCTCCTCATCCTCTTCGGATACAGTGGAAGGCCAGCCGTCGGCTGTAGCGGGAGCTGTGTTGCCGCCCCCGGTGAAGTTTGAGTTGCGGAAAGACTTTCAAACGGCGGATCTGTACGCGCTGTATGTGCGCGGCCTGGTGCGTCCGGGGATGACGGTGCGCTGTTGCCGCGACTTCGAGGAGATCAAGCAGGGCGACATTGGCACCGTTCTCATCGTGGACACCGAGGGCCTGCACGATCTCAACGTTCAGGTGGACTGGCGCAACCATGGCAACACCTACTGGGTCTGCTTCGTTCACATCGAACTGGTGGAGGCTGCCCATTCGCAGCACCAACCCCGTCCGCCACCGCCCGCCATTGTCGTGGGCGCCCGGGTGCGGCTGTGCACCTCTTCCCTGCGTTTCGCAATGCTCGGCCAGCTGCGCCTGGCCAGGAGTCAGTCGGCATCGTCATCGGCCTCTGCCTCCTCCTCGGCCGTGGGCGTGGTAACCTCGGTGCGGGGCAAACAGCTCTCGGTGGACTTCCCGGACATGCCCGCCTGGCAGGGACACATCAATGAGGTGGAACTGGTGTGCAATTCGGCCGCCTCCCTGATGCCACTACCCACGCTGGCCCCGGATTCCAGCAACCAAGTGACCTCCAGCGATCTCATCGAGGACTGGTCGCGCTGCATTCGCTCCCTGACCGTCAGCTCCAACGAGGCGGCGGCCAAGCATCTGCTGGACGGTAGTGGCCAGCCCTGGCAGAGCTGTTCCAGCGGCCCATGTCGGCACTGGATTCGGCTGGAGCTCCACGACCGCATCTTGGTGCACAGCCTAACGATGCGGGTCAGTCCCGAGGACCATTCGCACATGCCGTCGCTGCTGGAGATTCGTGTGGGTGAGTGCGTGGACAGCCTGAAGGAGTATACCTGGATCCCAGTGCCCGCCGGCGCTGGCCAAGTGCTGCTCATGCAGCAGGTTCCCACCTACTATCCCTGGGTGGAGGTGGTGGTCAAGCAGTGCCAGAACAACGGCATCCAGTGCAAGATCCATGGCATTCAGTTCATTGGCCGCCGCCAGCAGCCCGATCTCCAGCACATTCTGGCCAACGCCCAGTTCCTGGCCAGCGAGTACAGTGCCAGCGGCGGACCCAGCATAGCGGGCGCTGTCACGGAAGCTGTGAGTACAACCCAGCATCCTGGCGAGACAAGTACGGCGGCGCCAGATCAGGATCTACCGTGCACCGTCATGGTGTGGGGCCTCAACGACAAGGAACAGCTGGGCGGCCTCAAGGGCTCCAAGGTAAAGGTGCCCACCTTCTCACAGACCATCAGCCGCCTGCGACCCATCCACATAGCCGGCGGCTCCAAGAGCCTGTTCATTGTCAGTCAGGACGGCAAGGTGTATGCCTGCGGCGAGGGAACCAATGGACGCCTGGGCCTCGGCGTCACCCACAATGTACCGCTGCCCCACCAGCTGCCCGTGCTCTATCAGTACGTGGTGAAGAAAGTGGCAGTCCACTCCGGCGGCAAGCATGCCTTGGCTCTCACCTTGGACGGCAAGGTGTTCTCCTGGGGCGAGGGCGAGGACGGCAAGCTGGGCCACGGCAACCGGACGACGCTGGACAAGCCACGGCTCGTGGAAGCCCTGCGGGCCAAGAAGATCCGGGACGTGGCCTGCGGTTCATCGCATTCGGCGGCCATCAGCAGCCAGGGTGAGCTCTATACCTGGGGACTGGGCGAGTACGGGCGCCTGGGACACGGCGACAACTCCACGCAGCTGAAGCCCAAACTAGTGGCGGCCTTGACGGGCCGCCGTGTCGTCCAAGTGGCCTGCGGCAGTCGCGATGCCCAGACACTGGCCCTAACGGAGGACGGAGCCGTGTTCTCCTGGGGCGATGGCGATTTCGGGAAGCTGGGACGCGGCGGCAGCGAGGGATCAGACACACCGCACGAAATCGAACGACTGTCGGGCATCGGCGTGATCCAGATCGAGTGCGGTGCCCAGTTCAGTCTGGCGCTGACGCGAGCCGGCGAGGTCTGGACCTGGGGCAAGGGCGACTACTATCGACTGGGCCATGGCGGAGATCAACATGTGCGCAAGCCGCAGCCCATTGGCGGCCTGCGTGGCCGACGCGTCATCCATGTGGCCGTTGGCGCCCTGCACTGTCTGGCCGTCACGGATGCCGGCCAGGTGTACGCCTGGGGAGACAACGACCATGGGCAGCAGGGCAGCGGCAACACCTTCGTCAATAAGAAGCCCGCTTTGGTCATCGGCCTGGACGCCGTCTTTGTGAATCGCGTGGCCTGCGGCAGCTCCCATTCCATTGCCTGGGGCTTACCCAACGCGTCCCTGGACGAGGAGAAGCGCGGTCCGGTGCCATTTGGCAGCACACGGGATCCGTTAGGCGGCAGCAGTCTTGGCATCTATGAGGCGGAGACCGTGCAGCAGGCCCTGCTCAAAACCGATCCGAAGCCCCTCAATGTGACCAGCCTGAGCGAGAGCCTGGCCCTGGAGACGCCGGCTGCCAGACAGGCGGCTCTGGGACATGTGCTGCACGCTATGAGCATCTTGCAGGCCCGCCAGCTCATCGTGGCGGCGCTGACCAGCCACAGCAAGGTCAACTACAAGGAACGCACCGTGGCAAGCACCGGCGGCCCTGGAGAGGAGGATCCGCAGCTAACGGGAGGAGCGAACATGGGAGGAGTGCCCCTGCAAACCGCAGAGACAATAGCCCAAGGTGGTGGCGAGGCGCCCGCAGATGCTGCCGATGCAGCTCTCCAGGAACACAGTCCAGATGCACCGCTAGAAGCTCTAACAGGAGGAGGAGGAGGAGGAGGAGGCGCCACTGTATCCGGAGGAGGAGGAGGAGCTGGCACACTGCCACCGCTCACTGCTGGGCCACTTAGCGCCTTTCAGAGCCTTACCGGCTCCCTGTCCATGTCCGGATCGCTCTCGAGCAGCGCCCTGCCCCAGCACAAGCACTCACGGATGTCGGCCAGCGCCATGTCCGTAATGGCGGCCACCATGACGCAGCAGGAGGAGATGTTGGCCCAGATTGGACATTGCCACGGCCTGGAAGACTTTGGGGGCCTCCTTGGCGAGCCCGAGGCCAAGAGCCTGGTGGAGCTTCTCAAGTTGGCGGTGTGCGGACGCTGCGGACCACCGAGCACTGCCCAGACCATCGCCGAAACCCTGATCTCCCTGGGAGCCAATGCACAGCCGGTGGCGGCCATGCTGCTGGAGACATGCATCACGGAGCTGGAGGATCTGTGCACGTCGCGCCACTGCCTGGGCAAGCTGCCCAAGCCGGTGATGCAGGAGAGCAGCCATCCCTATGTCGACAATGTGAACGTGACCGGCGTGGTGCGCATACCCGGAGCGGAGATGCTCCGCCTGGAGTTCGACAGCCAGTGCAGCACAGAGAAGCGCAACGATCCGCTGGTCATCATGGACGGCACCGGCCGCGTCCTGGCCATGCGATCGGGCCGGGAGTTTGCCCACTGGGCGCCCGAAATCCGGGTGCCAGGCGACGAGCTACGCTGGAAGTTCTCCTCGGACAGCTCGGTGAATGGATGGGGCTGGCGCTTTTGGGTGCACGCCATTATGCCGGCGGCGACGCTGGGCGAAAGTGGCTCCGACCGGGCGGTACTCTCGCAGCCGTCCATGTCGCTGGTCATGTCGCTGTTGGACTCGCGACTAGCTCCCCGCCAGCCGGGCGTTCTCCTTCGCCTGGCCTCGGCCTTGGCGGCTTGCTCGCAACTGGGAGCTCTGACGACGGCGCAAAGGATTTGGTCACTGAAGAAGCTACATGCCGTCCTCCTGCTGGATCAGGCACCCCGACCACAGGATCCTGCGCTGGCCACGCTCCTCCAGCCGCTAATACCGGAGCTGCTGCGACAGTACGAGTACGAGGAGCCGCAAGTGCGCGGCGGCATTCATCTGATGCACTCGGACTACTTTAAGACGCTGGCTGCCCTGGCCTGCGACATGCAGCTGGATGCCTCGGTGCCGACTACGACCATTTCCAGCGTTTCAGCCTGCTCCGCCTCCTCCTCGTCGACGGGAGACGTGCACAAGTGGGCCTGGTTTAAGCGTTACTGCATCGCCGTACGCGTGGCCCAGTCCCTTATCCGACGCACCGAGCTGCCGCGCGCCTTCTGCCTGGAGGTGCGCAAAAAGTTCGCCGAAATGCTGCCCAACTCCAACTGCCATGCGAATCACAATGCAGGCGGCCAATCACCGGGCGTCTCCATGCTGAACTCCACCAACTCGCTGACGTCCAGCACGGCCAGTAATGTGTCACCGCCGCCACCGCCGCCGCCGGTGCTGGTGGCGTTGCTGCCGTGTTCTGGTAACGACTGGGACCTGATCTGTCCCATCCATCAGCTGCAGTCCACCAACACCCTGCTGCATGAGGATCATGCCCAGTTCCAGGCACCCCACGACGCCCAGCTACTGCAGTGGCTCAACCGGCGTCCCGACGACTGGGCGTTGAGCTGGGGCGGAGCCAGCACCATCTACGGCTGGGGTCACAATCATCGCGGCCAGCTAGGCGGCCTCGAGGGCAGCAGGATCAAGACACCGACACCCTGCGAGGCGCTCAGCCTGCTACGTCCCGTCCAGTTGGCCGGCGGCGAACAGTCCCTGTTCGCTGTAACGCCCGATGGGAAGCTCTTCGCCACGGGCTATGGATCCGGCGGAAGACTAGGCGTCGGCGGCAGCGACAGCTGGGCCATACCCACGCTCCTCGGCTCCCTGCAGCATGTGTTCGTGAAGAAGGTGGCCGTCAACTCCGGCGGCAAGCACTGCCTCGCGCTGACCACCGAGGGCGAGGTCTATGCCTGGGGCGAGGGCGAGGACGGCAAGCTGGGCCACGGCAACCGGATGAGCTACGATCGTCCAAAGTTGGTGGAACACCTGAGCGGCATGAGTGTGGCGGACATTGCCTGCGGCAGCGCCCATTCGGCAGCCATTACGGGCAGTGGCCATGTCCTTACCTGGGGCAAGGGCCGCTACGGGCGGCTGGGACACGGCGACTCCGAGGATCAGTTGCGACCGAAGCTGGTGGAAGCCCTGCTCGGCTTCCGAGCCATCGATATTGCCTGCGGCTCGGGAGATGCGCAGACGCTGTGCATCACCGACGACGACAACGTGTGGAGCTGGGGCGACGGTGACTACGGCAAGCTGGGACGTGGCGGCAGCGATGGCTGCAAGCTGCCGTACAAGATCGAGAGTCTGGCCGGCCTGGGAGTGGTCAAGGTGGAGTGCGGATCCCAGTTCTCGGTGGCGTTAACCAAATCCGGAGCGGTGTACACCTGGGGCAAGGGCGATTTCCATCGTCTGGGCCACGGATCCGTGGATCATGTGCGCAGGCCCAAGAAGGTGGCCGCCCTGCAGGGCAAGAAGATCATTTCGATTGCCACCGGATCGCTGCACTGCGTCGCCTGCAGTGATTCCGGCGAGGTCTATACCTGGGGCGACAACGACGAGGGCCAGCTGGGCGATGGCACCGTGACGGCCATTCAGCGGCCGCGCCTAGTCGCTGCTCTTCAAGGCAAGCACATCGTGAAGGTTACCTGCGGATCGGCGCACACGCTAGCCCTGTCCACATCTCAGCTAAGCGAGCGACTGCGTCCGCTGCCCAATCCACCGCTGGAGTACGACCTGGTGAGGGATCTGTCGCCGGAAGCCCTGCACGCCCGCCTCATCCTGCTGCACCATTTCTCGGAGCTGCTGTGCCCCTGCCTGGCCATGCTGCCCATTTCCGGCGACCTTAGTCTGGGCGCCCTCAAGGACGTACTCGTCTACAACATCAAGGAGGCGGCCTTCCGCAAGGTCATACAAACGACCATGGTGCGGGACAAGCAGCACGGACCCGTCATCGAGCTGAATCGCATCCAGGTGAAGAGATCGCGCAGCCGCTGCAACGGTCTCGCCGGCATCGATGGTATGAAGAGCGTGTTCGGCCAGATGGTCCAGAAGTTGCCGCTGCTCACCCAGGAGGCGTTGGCACTGCCGCATCGCGTCTGGAAGGTTAAGTTCGTTGGCGAGAGCGTCGACGATTGCGGTGGCGGCTACAGCGAGTCCATAGCCGAGATGTGCGATGAGCTGCAGAATGGCAGCGTGCCGCTGCTGATCAACACGCCGAATGGACGAGGCGAGGCCGGGGCCAATCGGGACTGCTTCCTGCTGGATCCCACCCTGGGCTCGGTGCTGCAGATGAACATGTTCCGCTTTCTGGGCGTGCTCATGGGCATTGCAGTGCGCACGGGATCGCCGCTGAGCATCAAGTGAGTAATATTAATTATAGATCGGTTTTTCGCTGAATTACCAAAAGCGAGATTGATGATGCTCCTTGCACTGGCACCTTTTTAAACCCCACTAAAAGTTAATAATTATGAGCTTACATTTAAGTTAAACAACCTTTAATCCTTCAAGAAAGAAGAAAAATCTTTTTTTTATCTATTTTATCTATAATTATTTAATATTCCTTAATAGAGCCCACACTCAAAGTGCTTGTTGCCAGCAAACTCTCTACAGATAGGAATGTAATCAATTATTTTGTTTGTTATAATGACAATTATTATAGAAAATGAAGCTGGTAATTATATTATAAAATCTATTAATAATTGTTGACTTACGTTGCTTACAAACTAAGCCAGTTTCACCCCAGAACAAAGGCTCTTTCGCGTGAAATCATTTCAATGGAACTTAATTGAATAATTCCATTAAAAACAAAAAACAAAAAAAAACAAACAAACAGCAGTGAGAACAACAGCACGTTAAGGGGGACTATCAAGATCTGCAAAGCTATATTGTTAGAGCCCCTGCTCCAGATTAGTCACAATTCCTAATTTAATTGGTTTATCTTTATCTTTATTGGAAAGAGTAATTGGGATTAATCATAATTTAATTAGAGCACTTAATTAACTCCACATCTTGCAATCTTTTGCAGCTTGGCGGAGCCTGTCTGGCGTCAGCTAACCGGCGAGGTTTTGCGTCCCACGGACCTCACCGAGGTGGACCGCGACTATGTGGCCGGGCTGCTGTGCATCCGCAATATGGACGATGATCCGAAGCTGTTCAACACTTTGGAACTGCCATTTTCAACGTCCTCGGCCAGGGGCCATGAGGTGCCGCTGTCTACGCGCTATACGCACATTTCGCCGCGCAATCGATCGGAGTATGTGCGCCTGGCCCTTGGGTTCCGGCTGCACGAGTTCGACGAGCAGGTGAAGGCGGTGCGCGATGGCATGTCCAAGGTGATACCAGTGCCTTTGCTATCGCTATTCTCCGCCGCTGAGCTGCAGGCGATGGTCTGCGGTTCGCCGGACATACCGCTGGGCCTGCTCAAGTCGGTGGCCACCTACAAGGGCTTCGATCCGAGCTCGGCCCTGGTCACCTGGTTCTGGGACGTCATGGAGGAGTTCACCAATCAGGTGGGTTTATTATTGTCGTCATTAATATTGAATGTGTATTGATTTGTTGGACTTGCAGGAGCGTTCACTATTCCTGCGCTTCGTTTGGGGCCGCACGCGATTGCCGCGCACCATTGCCGACTTCCGAGGTCGCGACTTTGTGCTGCAAGTGCTAGAGAAGAATCCGCCCGATCATTTCCTGCCCGAGAGCTACACCTGCTTCTTTCTGCTCAAGATGCCGCGTTACTCGTGCAAGGTGAGTGTCCACGAATATGTTGTAATCTACAAAAAGAAAAAGGCTACATTTAGCCACAACTGTGCTTTAATTTGCCGAAAGCGTACCCGAAGACCTTTGCCGCAATCGCACGACCGTTGATAGCGTGCATGTGTCGGCAGAGCGCCAGCAGAGACATTCGCTTTGGTTTTTTCTTTAAGTTTATCTTCCCAAAGGGAAATCCTTATTGATTAATTGATTGCCATTACTTAATGCAATATATCTTGATTCCTTGCAGGCCGTGCTCCTGGAGAAGCTGAAGTATGCCATCCACTTTTGCAAGAGCATCGACACGGACGAGTATGCACGCGTGGCCATGGGCGAACCCACCGAGGCGACCGGCAGCGAGGACAACAGCGATCTAGAGTCGGTGGCCAGCCACGAGGGCTAGACCGAACACTGTCCTGTCTAGGCCAAAAAAAAAGCTACGAACAAACCAACCAACCGATATGCCTAAAAATCGAACAAATATAACCGGCGAATCTCCTAGCAGTTTATGATCCTCACCTCACTCCAGGACCTAGATTAACGAAACGCATTCAAGTTAAAGCCACTCACGCGAACACGTACACATATATACACGTATAAACACATATATTTTAAACCAGCACACACACATGACACAGAGCAGGACGGCGATAGAGTTGATGAACGAGAAGAGATAGGACGAGAGGACGATATAGCGAGTTGAATAAGGAGACGAGAGCGAGAGGAACGATAAAGCGATAGATCGAGAGAGCGTCGATCGCGTAAAGAAACCAAAAAGCAAAGCGTTAATGTTATTTCCATAATATATTATATTATATATATATACATATTACGCATAAACATAAATATAAATCTAAATCTAAATCTAAAGATAAATGTTAGTTGAAGCCCACTCATAACTGTAACCCTTAGACGCAATCCACACAATCCAAACAAATCATTCCCATCCATCCCCAGTCCGACCCCGAGAACCCTGCCCCAAAAAAACACAGTTGATAAGCGAGAGAGAGAGAGAGATAATTGATATTAATAGTGCTAACTAACAAGGGCGCTTAGCTAATAAACCGACAGCCCCTTGATAACTCGTTGCTAATGATGATCATAATTCAAAATTTTGGCAAGGCGCCGCAAAAAAAACTCTATCTGAACTAAACTGAAGCTAAATAAAATGCAAAATATTATGAAACTGGATGTCTTATTATTGCCACATCATTGAATGTTAATATAGTTTTGAAATCCCTTGAATATGGAAGCTAAAAGTATTCGATTTAATGTTTGAGGACCCAAATTCGGGTGCTTTTTGGGAGAGATGCTTGCTTGGGAACCCACTGGGAATGTTAATATATTATTCCAGATATCCCTGGAGGTTTGAAGCACCTTACAAAAGGTATATAAAATTATGCAATACAATGTTTGATGTACCCTTATTGGTAATGTTTATACTCTAGCCAGATTTTATGAGGGAATTCATAGCCCTGATGGTTGCTGTGACACCTCCGTTTATTTTCACCCGTTACCAGTATCCTTGGGGTATTTAAGAGGCACAAGGAGTCATTTTCCACCCCATAAGGTAGGCTTAATCAATCTTAAACAGGTAGATCCACAGGATATAAAACATTCTATATATCTAATACTGTTGTCTTATATCTAGACAATAGTGTATCTTATATTATATATTATATATGATATATTATATCTTATTTTTAGACAATAGTATTTAGATAAACCTAGATGTATGTAATACGAATAGATATAGGGGTAGATTTTTGCCATTTTTATTTAGAAAACTAAGAATTTCGGAATTTAGATCCCAAGAGGCAACGTCACAGACTTGGCTTAATCCGGTTAGCCGAGGACTCCCGCCGCTCGCTTAGTTCTCTTCGCCGGTAAAGTACATATCCGAGGCGAAGCCATCGCTGAAGGCATTATAAGTATCCTTGGCGCCATCCTTCGCCGGTTGCGGTTGTGCTCCTCTATTTCTGTTGTTGCTCTCGTTGGTGGTGGGCACGCAGAAGCGTGGAGCTTTGCGGGTCGCATACTCCTGGCCATCGTTCCACTCCTCCTTCTCCTCCCCATCTACCTCGTCCTCGCCCTCATCCTGGTCATTAAAGTCGAACTGAGCCTGGGAGGACTGGAGCTCTTCCGAATGGCTGCCGCTGGTATTGACCGCTGCACCGCCCAGTACGGCGTCAATGACGTTGCGCAGCACCCGATAAACGGCTTCCTGCACTTCACCCATTAGCCCGCTGATCGGACTTACCTGATCCGCGGCGGAGGCGTCGGATTTCTGGATATACTGGTGGTACTGATTCGGCGGCTGAAGCTGATGGCCCCACGCCCTACTGTGGCTACTGTGGCCGTTCTTTGTGGCGCCATTCGCCACTTTTCGAGGCGACTCCTCGCACGGACACTTGACGCGCGACTTTCCAGTTCCGGCTCCCCCACCGGATGGCGGCGGTGGCGGCGGATCGTCGCGACACCCATCATTGTCCTCGGCCGCCGCCCGCCGTTGCTGCTCGCGATCGTACTCGCTCATTGCCCGTTCGGATCGATCCCGGCAGACAGAGCAGTCGGGATCCACGTTCCCATAGATGCCAGTGTCGCCGTGGGGCATCGGATGTCCATCGGTGTCGTCATCGCAGGTGCACTCATCGCTGGCCAGCTGGGACTGGGACTTATTGGAGCGACGCATACGATAGACAATGTAGAGCAGGGCCAGTGTGGCATACGTGGCCTTGGCCACCTAAAGAGGATGGCAGATAAAGGATCGGATTTTTATGAAAACATTTCTCTGCTAAAACTGAGTTGGCTTACGTTGGCGCGCCCATTGATGGTGGTGCCATTGAAGTATTTCTTGAGGCCTTCGGCCATCGTCGGGGTCTGGAAACTGAATTGGAATCTGGCTGCTACCTGGCTGTGTGTCGTCTCTGGGCGTGGTCGAATGGGAATGGAATCATCGGCGACGGAAAGATACGTGCCGGATGGCAATGGCCAGGCCTACTGCTGGGATCACAAATATAGGGTGGAACGAGACCCTCACTTATAGATCCCTATAATATGTCCCCTATTATCGCAACTTACAGCGAATGATATTCAAATGTATTAATTAGGTGTGTTACGATACCCTGGCATGGCCTAGGTCCTTCCATTTTTACCAGAAATTTGACATCGCAGTCGGTGTGGAAGAGCAAAGAAGCTAAAACAATATATTCTATAATCTATATACAAAATATATAATCTATATGTTTGTTATAAGGTCTTTGATTATACCTTATAGCTCCAGCCAGAGAGGGTATAGCAACTGCGGCTTTCCTAGCTTCCTAGCTTCGATGCAGCTTCCTTTGTACTTATTGTGGAATTGTGGGTAACGCCCCCTCAGATCTCAACCTGAGTGATCTTCGCATCGATGTGCGATTGTCAACGCATGTCAGCCTGAATTGGGCTGCCCACATGGGCATCGCGTGCCCCAAAACAGTGGAGTGACTTAACACCGGACTGTCAATTAATGTGACAAGATTATAGGCCCGGCCAGGGTTCCGCCCCGGGGTCCACCTCTGACCAAGATATGGTAATAAGATGGGCGGCACCAATTCGCACTGACCCATAATTCCCACACCCCCATTTTCCAACTGGGTTCGATTGGATATATATGGCCATATTTGCATGTCGCCAGTTAGATATAAAATGAGCTGTTCTCGCAACCACGGAATCTTAAATATTATTTCGGATATGAAGCCCCATCTGCTGCTGCTGCTCCTTACCGGCCTGGTGGCCTGCGCCTTCCTCCTGGACGTGTCCGAAGCTGCGGTAGGTCCTGAAATGAGATTTTGGTACTGAATACAAAATGATTAACCTTCCAGGTGACGGAGGAGCAGATGCGTGCCGCCGCCAAGCTGATGCGCGACGTTTGCCTGCCCAAGTACCCAAAGGTCAGTGAGGAGGTGGCCAATGCCATCCAGGTGGGGAATATACCCAACACCAAGGACAGCAACTGTTACATCAATTGCATCCTGGAAATGATGCAGTCGGTACGTAGTCTTGGGCTCTCTTAGGTTTTTGGTCCCGTTTTGAGCCCGACTTTCTCCTGCTGCTTCAGATCAAGAAGGGCAAGTTCCAGCTGGAGGCGACTATCAAGCAAATGGAAGTAATGATGCCGGAGAGCTACAAGGAAGATTACCGCAAGGGCATCCGTTTGTGCAAGGACTCCACCGTGGGCCTGAAGAACGCGCCCAACTGCGATCCCGCCCACGCCCTGCTCTCCTGCCTGAAGAGCAACATCAAGGAGTTCGTCTTCCCCTAGAGAGTGAGAGAAAGATGGTGCCCAGGCCCATCCCATGGCCATTGTCATGATCATGGTCAGAGCCTGCGCCCCCGCTTCCGGGGTGACCCCAATCAATAAAGGTTAGCCCCATCGCAGGGCCCAGCTAATTGTGGTGAATTTTTTGATTGGGTTGCGATGGATTGCATGATCCGCCCCAGCAATGTCATGGCTATCGGCCATTGGAGATCTACAAGCGGGGCGTTAGGCATGTACCGGATGTGCCGGATGCCGGACACGACTGTGCACGGGTATAAAGCGTCCGGCGGCGAACGACGGTCCTCCACTTATCCACAAGACCAGCGATAATGACGATGATGCAGAGCAAGCGGATGACGAACCAACTCCTGCTGGTACTGGTGGCGGTACTGGCCTGTGCTGGGATATTGCCAAAATCGGCTGTGGCCGACGAGGAGGTCTCCATGACCCTGGACGAGGTGGTGGAACTGATCCAGCCGTTCGGTGAGGGTTGCGATCCTGTTCCAGCAAAAGGTAAGTGCCTGGGATTCAAGCTGTCACTCCTTTTCATCATAAGGCTGATGTGTCACAGAGAACATCGTGGAGATGGTGCAGAACAAGGAGGATGCCAAGCGGGAGTCCAAATGCTTCCGTCACTGCTTGCTGGAGCAGTTTGAGCTGATGCCCGAGGGCCAGTTGCAGTTCAACGAGGACAAGACCTCCGAGATGATGAACATGATGTTCCCCGATAACGAGGAGGACTCCCGGCGCATCATCAAGACCTGCAACGAACGCCTCAAGGCGGAGACAGACAAGTGAGTAAAGTTCGGGGACTTGAGACCTAAAAGAAGCTCTAGTCGATGAGTTTTTATAAGAATTTGTACCTATTTCTGGAGCTCTAGGGGGCTTAAAGGATATCTTAAAGGATATCTCCCTTACTTGCGGACCTTATACATAATAGTATAAAGGAATTATATATATCGTCCAAAAGCCACCATACAGTCCCTCTCCTTCATTCATTTTCACAATAGTGTCTCAGAGGAAGTATCCCTTATTTATAGAGCTTTATGATATTTTATTATTGTTTTAAATAATTCTTAAAAAAATTAAAGCGCTCACAAAAGTTTTTCCTGCTTTAAATTGATGCATATATCCAAGGGAATAACGCATATCTTCTGTTTTTTCCACGATTTAGATGCGAGTCCGCCCACGGGATCTCCATGTGCATGCTGAAGGAGATGCGCGCCTCCGGCATGAAGGTTCCCGAAATCAAGGAGTAGAGAGACCACTGAGCTGGTCCCACCAACATGTCCATGCTACTTTTTTTTTTGTATTAGATTCCCTTTTTTAATTAGAGACAGCTCGAGGACATGGTGTGGTTCCCGAAACAAATAAAACGCCCAGACAGAGAACGGATATTGTGTTTTATCGGTTATTGGGTATTGGTTATCGGATATTAGTTAACACTTACAATGAACAATAATAAAATGTGCCACTGTCAAAGTAATAAAATCTTTTAAATCTCCGAACAAATTGTCGATTTTCCATTTCGGGTAATAGGCGAACAGA
>JAEIIG010031922.1:0-27281 GCA_018904695.1 Drosophila parvula
AACAGCTCTGCGAGGAACTGGGCGAACTGCCGCGGCCACTGCTGGCAGATCCTCTGCCCCAGCCGGAGGAGATGGATGCGTTCCGGGATCACCTTAAGCAGCTCAGCGAGCAGCGCGTGCAGCGCCTAAAGGAGATGGACCAGCTGCGCCAGAGCATTAAGAACAACATGAAGCTGCTGGAGTGCCTGCCACAGACGGACCTGGAGGAGCGCCTCCTGAACCAGGTTGATCACTGCCTCACACCCGAAACCTTCGAGCGGTTGCGCCACATGCAAAAGGAACTCGCCGACCAGATGCAGGAGTTGCGTGAGCGCATCGACGATATGCGCGAAAAGATTCACGTTCTGTGGGAGCGCCTTCAGGAGACGGACGACTATGCAATGCGACGGGTGCGAGAGGCGACGACCTACACACAGTACACCTACGACGTCCTCCGGGAGGAGCTGCAGCGCTGCCAGGCTCTGCGAAAGCAGAACCTGAAGACCTTCATCGAACAGCTGCGCGTCGAGATCAAGAAGTGGTGGGATCTCACTTTGAAGAGCCCGCAGGAACGCAAGCGGTTCTCCAACTACTATAACGATTGGTACAACGAGGATTTGCTGGAATTGCACGAGCTGGAACTAGACGACCTGAAGAGCTTCTATGACAACAACAAGGAGATCTTCGATCTGTACGAAAGCCGGGCAGAGCTGTGGGCGCGCATGGAGGCACTGGAGGCCAAGGCCAGCGAGCCCAATCGCTTCAATAATCGCGGCGGTCAGCTGCTCAAGGAGGAGAAGGAGCGCAAAGCCATTACATCCAAGCTGCCCAAGATCGAGCAACAGATCACGGAGCTGGTGCAGGCGTACGAGGCCAAGGAGAACACACCGTTCCTGGTGCATGGCGACAACATCTTGGAGCGCATGGCCGCCGACTGGGAACGCCATCGCCAGGCCAAGCTGCTGAGTTCCGCACGCAAGAAGGCACCGACACCGGGACCGGCCACGGCCTCGGCGAGCAAGATAATGCCGCCGCCCGCACTGGGCTCGACGGCTCCGCGCACGCCGCGCACATTGCGCAACATGTCGACCATGTCCAGCTCGACCATGTCGCTCCGCAAGACGCCGTCGCAACAGCACCTACGGCCACTGAATGTAACCAAGAGCACGGGCAATTTGCACAAGCGCCTAAATCCATCGGGCTCAGTTCAGCCGGGCTCGAAGACGCCGAACGCCAAGCGCAGCCTGATCAGTTCCCTGAACTCCATGAAGGTGTCACCAGCTATGCGCAGCCAGCGCCTTCTGACCGTCCATCAGCCGCAGTCGCACAACCAGTTGAAGGCCACCAAGTCGCCGCTAAAGCGTGTGCGCGTCCTTGAGACGACGCTGCGTCGGAGCGGCGGCTTGGGCAGACGCAGCTTTGGTACGCGCGCAAGCAAAAAGCCGCGCACCAAGTCCACCGAGCAGGAGAACATACCGATCGATACGGATTACACCACAGATGATAACTCCGAGCATGGAGTTTCATACGACGAATTCCAGCCGGCCGGCCGCTCCTCAATGCTGCCGCGACCACGTCTCCCAGCGCCACGGATGATGCGCCATGCAGTAGCCGCCGCCATGCAGCATCAGATGGAGGAAGACGAGGAGCACCAGGAGGAGCAAGGCAACAAAAACAAACTGCCATCGCCGCGAGAGAGCTTGATGGTGGTGGTGCAGCCGCGTCGAAAGTTTTAGCGAGACAGAGAGAGCGAGAGAGTTCCCCAGGACACATACTTAAGTTTAGTTAGCACGTACCTACACACTACTCTTACTATGTTTTATTACTTGGTTTACGGTTTGTGTTTCCCTTGTTTTGCACTGCACATTATGTTCTGTTTTATCATTAAAATTCTGTACGCTAACTAAAAATAATTGCCAACTGTGTTTTATCTTCAAACACGAACTCAGGGGCTAATCCCTGTTTTATGCAAGGGTAGAAAGGATTCAACACATAATCCTCCCCCTAGGTGAGATTACTCGAAGTATTACAGGGTATTCGCTATGTATTTTCAGGATTTATTCAATGGAAACAATTTGACAGGATCGGGCTTGGGTGTGGGTTTCGAAAGGAGTGACTCTTACATACGCACTGACGTAAGAATTATAAAAAAATGTTCACGCCACAGATGTACTTATTGGACTATTATTAAATACAATATTAACACGATAAAACGAAGGGCAAGGCACTCGCTGCCTGCCCTTGTGATGTACACTTCGATTTGCCAGACATTCCGCCGGCTATGTACAATCCCTGCAGTTCCAAATGTCATCAATAGGCGCATGTCATCAGCATTTCAACAAAGTTTCTTGCATCCTCTCTTTTTTATCTTTTCTCTCTTCAAAAATTCAAAAATAAAGTTGATGAAACATCGATGAAATGTCGATGCATTTTTGGTCTAACAAAACCTAGTTTCTGTCGATGAAAACTTGATGAATTTGTAACTTACATATGTTAATTTCATCAGTAATTTGTGTGCAGTGTCCATGCATGACCTATTGATGAATTGTTGATGACAGGAACTGCAGGGGAAGCTTAAGACTACACTGGAATAGTTGTGTGTGTGTGTTGTGTGTGGTTGTGATCGGGGGGCAGGATGCAGGGTCAAGGCAATGGCTATTTGCCCGTGTCGCTGCCACTCTGGCTGTGCTGGCTGCTGCCTCCGTGGTTGTACATGAGATGCGCTGAAAGCGAAAGAGAAAGAACGATGATGTTAGACAGGGAGAGCAACAATATAATGTTAGATCTGGGGAAGATTGCCGTTTTCCTAATCCAAGAAACCCGCAAAACTTACCCATTACGGCGGGCGGAAAATTAAAAGCCCCAAAGGATGATGTGGGCGTCGGTGCAAAACTGGCGCCATCGAGTGTGTTGGACGCTGCTGCTGCTGCTGCTGCTGCTACTGCCGCCGTTGTCGTTGGAGGAGGTGGAGCCAGTCCGGCGGATGTTGCATTGCTGCTGTACGGATCCGGCGAATGGATGACAGTAGTCGATGATGAGCTCTCGTTACCAGCAACGGACGCCGCCGCCGTAAGCTGTGTTGGCGGCATCACAACGGTGGTAAGATGCGACTGGCCGCCATCGTCCAGCAGACCCGTCCGCTGCAGCCGTCCCGTCTTCGTCTCAATGTGCTTGTTGTGGGCGCTGAGGCAGTGATTGCGCATATTGTACAGTTGCAGGAAGTAGGCGTCACAGTGCGGACACTTGTACCGCTCGCCCGTGTGCCGTCGAATGTGGGCCTTGAGGTCGTTGCTCTGCGTGAAACTCTTGGGGCACTGATCGCATTTGTAGGGACGCTCGCCGGTGTGGGTGCGCATGTGGATGGTCAGGTTGTAAGCGCGGTGGAAGCTCTTCCCGCAGGTATTGCACAGGTTCGGTTTCGTGTTCGTGTGGTACCTGTGGGGAAACGGAATGATAAAGGTAATAAAAAACACTGGGCCGTGTCCTGTGATCCAAACTTACCGCTCGTGGACCTTGAGATCGGTGGCACGGGGAAAGGCCTTGACACAGTAGCGGCACTTGTAGGGCTTCTCGCCGTTGTGGCGCCGCATATGGACGCGGAGGTAGTCGTTGCGGGCAAAGCTATCGCCGCAGATGCAGCAAAGGAAGTTGCGTTGCCCCGTGTGCGTCTTCTCGTGCTCCCGCAGCTGCGTCCGCTCACGGAATGTCTCCTCGCAGCTCTTGCAGGCGTACAGGAAATCGGTGTGCAGCAGCGTGTGCTTGCGCAAGTACGTTTTGCTCGAAAAACGCTTCGAACAATACTCACACGTGTGCTCCGCCAGCTGCAGCTTAAGCTCACTGCCCGGCTCGAGACCCTCGCCGTTATGCTTGCTGACCTTGTGCCGCTCCAGAGCGTCCAGGCGGGAGAAGGCAGCCTCGCAGAAGCCGCATTTGTGTTCCTTGTTGCTATGCAGGCTCTGGACATGGGCTTTAAGGTGATCGCTGCGGGCAAACGCCTTGGGGCAGTGCGGGCAGTTGTGGGGCTTCTTCTCCAGATGGGACAGTTTGTGACGCAGCAGGTGGCAGTGGCGCGAGAATGTGCGCTGGCACACATCGCATCGATTCTCGGGATTGGGTTCACCCTTGTTGCGTCGTCGCCGCCTGCCAGACTTGGACTTTTGCTTGGCCGGCTGCTGGCCGTCCAGCGGCTTCACCTTCATTTGGAAGTCCCCATCCACGTCTTCATCGCCATCCTCTTCATCCTCGTCATCATCATCATCGTCGTCGTCGTCGTCGTCCAGGGCACTTTCGTCGTCGTCGGCATAGCCACCGAAATGATCCTCATCGCTGAGCTGCATTTCTCCTGCCACGTGCAACGCCATAAACTCCTCCACACCCATGGGTTTCTCGTCCTCGCTGCCCACCAGCTGGCTCTCCTGCTTGATGCTGAGATCGGTGTCGCCGACGCCTAGAGGCTCATCTATGGGATGTACACAAGGATTAGATGCTGGACAGATGCTCTCCACAGGTGGGAGGCACTTACGTTTCACGGACGAATCACGCGGCTCCGCCTTCTCCTCCTGCTGCTGCTGCTGTTGTCGCCGCCGCCGCCGCCGCTTCTTATCAAGCTTAAGCTGCGTGGCCAGGCTAACTTCGTCGGCCTCCAGGCAGGGCTCCGGCTTGATGTGCAGCCACAGTGTCTGCTTAGCCTCTATGTTATCCTTGTCGTCGTTGTCATTCTCGTTCTCCTCGTTGCTGGAAATGGGATTCGTATTGCATTGGAAGATGTCGTCGCGGTCATCATGATCCACCTCCTCGTTGAGAAGCACCTCCGCGGAGACGAGTTCATCACCCGCAGAGCTTTGCATGGTGTTCTCTTCGGCCGGTGGCCATGCGTGGTAGAGGTCGTCATCCAGGTGCCGATGCTGGTTGCGCATATGGCGCAGCAAATGATCCCGGCGACTGAAGGTGCGCTGACAGTGGGAGCACTGAAGGCGAGCGGTCTGTTCGTGACTGCGCGCCAAGTGGCTGCGCAGCTGCCGGAGATGCGGGAAGTGCTGCGGACAGAACTTGCATTTAAATTCCTCGCCGGCTCCGCTGCCCTCGGTGCCCTCTTTTGTCGTCCTGTGTACCCGGTTGCGATGCAGGCGCAGCTCCAAGCTGTTTAGGAACTGGTCATGACACATCTCGCAGGGCAGCAGGGCCACCTGATCGGTTTGGGTGCCCGCCTCGGCGCCATTTGACTTTAGCTGCGGGGAGCGACCGAGCAGCGCCACCAGGGAGCAGTAGGAACGCTCGGCGTTGCGCTTGAAGCGGTAGGCGTTGCGGGCTTCCTCCACGCAGGAGCCGCACATGTTTGACGGCATACCGTCGTGCCGTTCGCACGGATGCTGCGTACACTCGTCCAGGATGCGCGCCAAGTTGGCGCCCAGCTCCAGCGGCCCGTCCGCGAAGATGAAGTGCAGCTCGCCTTCCTGGGAAGCGCCCTTAAGGCAAACACGGCAGACGCGGTCCGCGTCAACGGCGTCCAATGCGACAAACGAACTGTCGACCGACTGCGGCTCGGACTTGGGACCCGGATCGGGCTGCGGATGCGGGTAGTGCGATGCCATGGCTATTGCTCGTGCTGGGTGCATCAACAATTACCGTAGCTGCTGCTGCATTTCCGTAATTTTCTTTTTACCAATACAAGGCGTTTGTTGTGACCCGAGATGCGGTCATACTGGGTGCGCCGTTCGTCGTGTGGCCCCGAACGGTCACATCCGAAATATAATCGATAAGCGATAGGTTGTGAACTCGATAGGTGAACTCGATTTTCAAGCCAAATTTGGCTGAATATTTAAAAGAAATAAAAATTCAAGAATCCAAGTCCCAAAGCCATATCAAAAATATTATTATTTACAAGATTCATTATTCTATTAATTGTCATTTAAGAGCTACAATCTCCTTTCCAGCGCCCGCATCCACAATCAGCGTCAACTGTCCTTGATCGGGATTCACCCAGGCAGCGGGAAACTCCTTGTCCAGATCTACAAACACCCGCTGTAACGATATTAGAACAAAATTAGAAATACAATTAAAACAACTTAAAACATTAACTTACCTTAACGACAGTTGCTTTTTCAGCGCCCGTCACCACAAAGGCCACATCCCTGGCATTGTTGATCAGCGGCAGGGTGAAGGTGATTCGCTCGGGTGGCGGCTTAGGAGAGTTCCGAATGGGAATGACTAAACGTTGAGTCTCCTGCAGCGTGGCGGGCTGCTCGGGGAACAGGGAACAGGTGTGGCCGTCGGGTCCCATGCCCAGGAGCAGCAGATCAAACCGTGGCAGGTAGCCGCAGCCCACTTGATCCCTGACCTTTGCCTCGTAGTCAGCGGCGCATTCGTCCAGCGACTTGGCGGTGTCGGCCGTGACGAACTGCGAGTCCCTGATGCCCGGCAGCTGGGTCACCCACTCGGCTCTGTAGGCGCCATAGGTGGAGTCGCTGTTATCCTGCGGCACATAGCGCTCGTCACAGAAGAAGAACGTCCACTTGGCGGTGTTCAAATCATCGGCTCGCGCCTTCAGGGCTTTCGTCAGCAGCTGGACCAGCGAGCCACCTGCACAACGGGTACGGAATAAGGCACTTGACTTTGGAATGTGAATGGAAGTACCAGACAAGGTCACCCTAAGTTGGGCTTATCGGCACGACGCACAATCGATCTGACCGGGAGCGATCCTCACCTGAGAGCCCGACGCTGAACTTGTCCTGTCTAGCTAGCGCCTCCTGTGAGCAGCGTTGTAAGAGATCGGCCAGACCCTTCACCAGCTCGCCCTCCGAATCAGCCGGGATTACCTTCAGAGGTCGCTTTCGGTCGGGCATATTGGTGATAATGAAACCGGATCTCATTCGCGCTGCCAACTTGCTTGTATTCAACAGATCTCACCAAAATTAGCAACATTTTGCTATTTTGTTAAATATGTATTTTTTTATTTATTACAAAATTAATTGAAAACTGTTTTTCTGAAATATTACAAAACAAACAATAAAATGTGAAAATACAAGTTTAACTAAAATATTATATGTTCCCATTTTTAGCTTGAAAATAGCTAAAGAGCTGATACTCCGATAATCGGCTCGCAATAATCGATTGACCGTTTGGCAAACAGTCACACTATATGTCAAACCATAAAGAAAATTATTTCGTTGAATTGCGTTGCCCTTTTTCGTACTGAAATTCGCAAGTAAAAACTTTACAGGCGAAACTTTGCGTTATCAGGGTAAAGAATAACAACAACGGGTTTCGACTTTGCAAGAAGCAAAACCACGCATTTGCTTTTGATTTGCCAAACAATTCCCAGCCGATTCCCAAAACATTGAACTCAACTAAAAACGTGTACGCGCGTGCTGATAGCAGGATAGCATTTTTCGGAATCTTGCTCCGTTCCTTGGTAATATAGTCAAGTAAATTTACGATGCCCAAGCGCGGCGGTGGAGGTGGCCCGCGTTACAATAACAATGGCGGTGGCGGCGGCGACAGAGGAGGTGACAGAGGCGGTGGCGGGGGCGGTGGACGTTACTCCGCGCTCAAAGAATTTGACGGTGAGTAAACGCTGGACAGCAGCAACATCCAATATACTAACCTGTGTGTTTTGTTGGACACTACACACAGATGTGGAGGACCATCAGCGCCGCAAGGATCGTAACAAGCGTCGCGTCAGCTTCAAGCCGCCACAATTTCCGCACAACAAGAAGGATTTCAAGCTGCGTCTCGACGACGTGCGTCGCTGGGACGAGGATGATGATATGAACGATATGACCACAGCCGCCAGGGTAAGCTATACTAACTCTCTGAACTCTTGTGGGTTTTTAACCTGCCGCCCCCTTTATCTTGCAGGATCGTCCAGCTTCCCGGCGTCGCGGCTCGCCCATACCGCGCGGCAGATTTGGCAAACTGATGCCCAACAGCTTTGGCTGGTACCAAGTGACGGTGAGTCCCCTAGTGCCGCCATAAACACGAATTACTGGCGATCCATGTGCGTGTGCCATATAGACGGTTCTATATCTATATGGACCAGATTTATAACAACTATTTTTCACCTCTAAACTTATCAACGTTGTTGGCACGCATGTGATTTCGTATCGTGTTTGTTGTCTGCCAGTTATTTAGATACTAGGCTGGGTTTCTCTCGAATCCACTTGTGGGTTATAGTACATAAATCATCTTGGGGAATAATTTCTAACCAATGTCAGAGCTCGTCAACTGTTTGGATCATTTACAATCTCTTGCAGAGACACCGAAAAAAGGGTATCTCTTTCTCAATTACTCAGGTGTTTTTGAATAACAGGAAAATTCGTAACTTTCCCAATAAAGCAAAGTCTATTCTTGCACTTTGACCGAATAGGTTCGAGGTGAGACGTTTCTTTCGAGTTAGCGGCTAACCTGCTTGTTAGGAACCTAGTGAGACGAGAACCCAGTTTGCCAGCAACTGCTCCTTAATGGTTTATATATGTATGTACCTCTGGCCGCCCTTTAGAGCACCCGAAGTTGCACAAATGTTGTTTATTTTTGAACACATTCCGCGAGCATGCGGCCAAGCGTTGGTGCTCGTTGTGTTTATTAATTAATTTCCCTCGTAAAATCGTAAAACAAACAAGCACATTTTCAATAACCGCCGGACTGGATCTGGATAGTGGTTATAGAGGGTAGTGGGAGAGGGGGCGCCAGCCAGCGAGCGGCCAAATAAATATTTATGGATGGCTAAGCTCTGTCGGGCTCTCATTCTCTCTCCCTCTGTCTCCACCCCGTTGGAGAGTTGGAGAGGTCGGGAGGCTGTGGGTCATAGCCAGTTCCCAGCTAGAGCCAGCCAGCCAGACAGCCAGCCAATTCGCTATCTCTCGGCGGGGTCGTAAATGGCGTAAAGGCCCTAAAAGCCAGCCCAGTTAGCAATGCCATTGGGCAGTGCCTCCTTTTGGGCTTTCATTTCATCGACAGCCGGCAGACGGTGAAGACGTCAGGTGTTCTCTTCGGCACACAGCACACACTCGCTGAATCTCAAGAGGCCCGATTAGGGCCACTTATCAGCCGGCAGCGATTAGATGTGCGATTAAGGTTGCCCGCGACACAGCCCCAGCCAACACAAAGTCGAATCGAAGTAACCCGCATCATCATGGCCACTCTCGGCGCCTGGGATTACACCATTCTGGCCGTGGTAATGATCATATCGGTGGCCATTGGCATCTATTATCGTTTTGCTGGCGGCAAGCAGAGCACCACCACTGAGTACCTGCTGGCGGATCGTTCCATGGGCGTGGCCCCGGTGGCCTTTAGCCTAATGGCCAGCTTCATGTCGGCCATAACCATACTGGGTGTATCGATGGAGAACTATCAGTATGGCACCATGTTCGTCCTTATCAATCTCTCGTATGTGCTGTGCACACCGGTGGCCGCCTATCTCATCATACCGGTATTCTATCGTTTGAAAACGGCCAGTGTTTACGAGTATCTGGAGCTGCGCTTCGGCTATGCCACCCGACTGGCCGCTTCGCTCAGTTTCTCCCTCCAAATGATCCTCTACATGGGCATTGTGGTGTATGCACCGGCTTTGGCCCTGGAGGCGGTCACCGGACTCAATCAGGTCTTCTCCATCGTTATCGTTGGCGTTGTGTGCACCTTCTATGCCACACTGGGCGGCATGAAGGCCGTACTCATCACGGACATCTATCAGTCGCTGCTTATGTTCGTCGCTGTGTTTAGCGTGATCATCTGTGCCTGGATTAAGGCCGGCAGCCTGGAGGAGATCTGGCGTGTGGCCCAGGAGAACGGACGCATCGATCTGACCAACTTTAGTGTGGATCCCACGGAGCGACACACTTGGTTTACGCAAATACTTGGCGGCAGTGCCACCTATTTGGCCATCTATGGCGTTAATCAGACGCAGGTCCAACGCCTGATGTCGGTGAGGAGTCTGAGTGCCGCCCGGGCGGCGCTGTGGTGGTGCCTGCCCATCCTTTGCCTGCTGAGCATCAGCACCTGCTTCTCGGGACTGTGCATCTATTGGTATTATCGCAACTGTGATCCCGTGCTGGAGGGACGAGTTAATTCACGCGATCAGGTTATGCCGCTCTTCGTCGTGGACACCATGGCCGAGTACAGCGGACTGGCTGGACTCTTCGTTTCGGGCATCTTCTGCGCCAGCCTCTCCACAATCAGCTCGATCATCAGCTCCCTGGCGGCCGTCACCCTGGAGGATTACCTCAAGCCGCTGGTTTATTGTTGCGGGAAGCGAACGCTCAACGATCGCGAGACCTTGTGGTTCTCGAAGCTGTTGTCGTTGGTATTCGGTGGCCTATGCATCGGCATGGCCTTCATGGCGGGCTCCATTGGCGGTCTGCTGCAGGCGGCACTCTCCATATTCGGCATCATCGGCGGCCCCTTGCTGGGACTCTTTACGCTGGGCATGTACGTGACCAAGGCGAATGAGAAGGGAGCCATTGGCGGTCTGCTCATCTCGTTGGCATTCTGCTTTTGGATTGGTTTTGGTCAACCGAAACCGGTGCCCCAAAGTCTGGACATGACGACAGAGGGTTGTCCGCTGAACAGGAGCTATGCCCAAGACATTTTCGTCAAGGCCGGTAAGGAGGCGACACAGGAGGAGCATTTCTTCTACCTCTACAGGATCAGTTACATGTGGTATGCGGCCCTGGGCTTTGTGATCGCCTTCTTTGGCGGCTGGCTCTTGTCCTGGCTGTTTGCCTTCTTTAACTGGGACAGTAATCGTCGCATCTATCAGGACGCAGACTGCACACTGATCAAGCATGATCTGTTTGTGCCGCCGCTGGCCAAGCGCCTGCAGCGCCGTCAGATGCCGCGGCTAGTGATCACCGCCACCAGCTCGGAAATAGGCGGCATTTCGGTGGAGGCAGCAGCAGTGGCCAATGCACCGGAGATCGAGTGGGAGAAGCACAAGGATGTGGCGTAGCAAGCATGGTATTTGTCCTACTGTGCATTTCCTAAACTAAACTAAAGTCTAAATGACGCTGTCCTGAAATAAACCCAACCTGGACTTTTCCTTAAATAATTCCATGGAGTTAACCAGCGATTGGTGCACAACTATAATACTTTATTAAGCCTCCCCCTTGACCACCTGATCCTGTCTGCCACAGATCCTCTTCCAATATCAAACTATTCTTCACTTTATTATATAAACTTTGGCTTTAACATTCCGCCATTCCGCAATAAACGGGCTTACTCATCATCAGTTGTCATCCTCAAACGAATCGCATTAAAAGATAGCATTGTATTAATAGTTGATGGTCTCCTTCAACGGCGATGATGACGAGGATGACTCCCCATCAGCGGTTGCGTCGTAGTAGTGGCGTCCCTTGTTATGCTGATAGAGCGCCAGGATCTCGGACAGTTCCTTGTAGGTGAGCGTATGCGGATTCCGATATTGGGGCGGATGAACACCGGCGGCCTGCAGCTCTCGGACTAATGTGGCAAACTGCTCCTCGGGCCTCTCTTCGCTCTGCTCGTAATGCCTGGGCGCAATTCTGCTCACGTACTTTGACTCGGACCTTGGGTGCTCCTTGGCCAGCGGCATCTGTTCATCGGATTCCAGGGCCGTCAGCTCCTGATCATTGGTCATGGGCAAGGCACGGGCCATGCAAACGCCAAGGATCAAGAGGATCAGATTCATGTTGTCTGTGTCCGACTGTCACAAGCTTTGACTTCAAACTGTCGCCGACTATGCAGTCGATCCGTCGATCGTGGCCCCAACTTGGGGTGCGCTCCAATTTCTATATACGCCTTTCATCCCGCTCTTCTGTTCCCTTGGGACTTGGCATTTGGCACAGTGATGCCCCTTGTGGTTCTAGCTATTTTTTTTGTTAATAAATAGTTATTTTATAACAAGCAAAAATGTAGGTCAAAGAGGTAGAAGGAGCAGCATCATTAGGCGAGTCGATTTAGCCTTATCCGTATTTCTATATGGGGTAAAAGATCTCTGATACTAGAAAAAGCTAGAACCTACAAATTTGTGCAACTTGTAAGAGTTTTTTGATATATTTCACACAGATTAAGGTTGGCTTAGGTTGAAAATTATAAATTATAATTATAATTATACGTCTTAAGAACTGTAGCGTTGATTTCTTTAAAAAGTAATAATATCTATTGAATAAATGGCCATCCGTTGCTTTTATTCTGCTAACATCTTGATCAAATTGTATCATAAACAGAGTAGTTATTGACCCATAAAGTAGCAACCTTCTTTCCATCTCGCTCGCACTCCATTGTATGCGCCTCAGAGGCTTGGAGACGTTTCAAGACGTAACTCGTGAGAAAAATAACAGAAAACAAGCTTAAATTTATATTTTTTAAATATTTATTCAAGAAGATTAATTATTTATACATTTAACCCCTAATTGTAAATTACTATAATTTTTTTTTTTTAATACAAAGAGAAGTTCTTTAATTCTGAACAATTTTGTATCTAAAAATGGTTATAAAAACCATATTATGTTTAATATTTTAATCATAAATACATATTATATAAGAGTTTTGTTTTTCCCGAACTTACTTAATTGTAGACTGAACTTTTTCTTCAAGTGCCTTTCCCGCTAAATGCGAACCATATAGAGAATATGACTCGCCAACACTGTCAGTGTTCAACGCTGTTGATTGAAAAGTCAGTTGTAGGGTCACTCGAAATTATTTTATCTGCATATGCAGCACATTCAGAGGCAAGACCCCCCTCTTCCAGTACACGCCCTCGTCCACATGTTTATTAATTGCCTGGAGAGCTTTCGTCTGATTTCGCTTTCGTTTTTCCTTCCTTTTCGTATATATAACATATATTCTATATATATTTGTTGCTTTTTGTCTCCGCCTCCGATTCAATTTATCTGCGCAGTTGGGGCAGTATGTGTTCCCTGCTGTCTTCTATTTTCTGCATATTTTACTGGCTGCCTGCTGTTGCGCCCCCATCCCCCATCCCCATCCCCCTTTAATCTTATCTATTTCTATTTGTATAACCTCTTTGACGAGCTCTTACGAGTGAAGCTGTTGTCACTTGCATTACATTATTGGCTGTGCTGTCAGGCTGAATAACTGTCAGTTAAAGTAGCACTGCTTCTTTTTAGAGAGGAAAAGTCGAATATATTGACAAAAATATCACTCTTAACATTATATTGGATCATAATAAGGTATCATAAGGTACGATGTATCAAAAAATATAGCATTTACCTTTAAAATATTAACTTGAACATATTAAAACTTTGTAAGAACTGCAGACCAAACAAGTACGGCTTTGGAGATGGCAAATTGATTCGATATATCAAGCAGTACATCGATTTATCGCGCATATATTGCATTATATGTGGGCCTTTGATATTTTTGGGCACGTGCTTGTTAGTGTCAAGTGAGAATAGGGGTGGAGAGAAGAAAATATTGGTAAAAGAAAGCAAGGAAATGGATAGTATCGATATTATGATGATCTATCATCTCTAAGTGAAAGTCCACTGTTTTTTTTTCAATTATCAACGATAACTCTTTATTATGATTAATCTTTATTGCTCTATTGTGGCTTAGTATTTTTATTTGTCACTTTTTCTGTGTTCTCAGAAACTTGTTAAAAAAAAAAACACGGAAAAAATCCCTAAACTCATATACAATACGTGTTGTTCGTATAGCTTTGCACCCTTGCCAAGTGGTTATAACACCTTTATCAGAACACGGATATTATATCTCTCTATTTATAAGCTTCTAGAAATAGAATTTCTCTTATCTCGATTTGGATTTCGCCAATAGAAATATCTATTGTCTACCTTGAGGCGCCTTGAGCTTGAGAGCTTTTCCCCGCTCTCTGTATTTTTTTGCATTCAAAGATGCAATTGTGCATAAATTATCGCTGGGCAAAATCAATGCTAAGCTAAGTAATTGTAATTATTACGATGATGGGATTGGATGTTTGTGTGCGAGTGCTCTTGACTGACAAGAGAGAACAACTAGATTGTCAAAGCCGCATGTAACGACCGAACAAGCGCGCGGTATTGATAATTGCGAATACTGAATTGCAAATTGCAAATTGCGATTGGCATTTTCATTTGCATTTTCCCAATGGTTTTAACCAGCTGGCATGCGGGAGGAGATATTGAGGCATACTACACGATGTCTATATAAGCTATGTATGTATATAATATTATATATTCGTACGTGTGAATGGAATGGCCAAAGCATTCCAAGACACAATGACTGAACGGTGCTAATGACGGCAAACACGTGCCCCACTGTCGTCGTCGCTCTCTGTTAGTCATATTCTATCGGCCAGTATAACGAAGAAGGCTGTGATAACAAAACTCTTAACAACTGTAGTGGCCTAAAACAAAACTGACACTGACTCACCTTTTGTTGTGTGGGGGGGCAAAACCCAACCCCCACAAAGAGCTTCCCCTAATCAAAATCGGGAAAGGGGGGAGGGGCTATGGCTTTGGGGCTCTGGCTTCGTTCAGTGCTCCCTTGGGCATCGCATCGCATCGCCTGATGTCATCGGCCAGTAATGCGTTGGATCGCTCCTCTCCTTATCGCGCCAATTGAACTGACAGGTTGCCACCCCAATCTGTTAATCCCCCTCTCCGTCCCCCCACACTCAGTGTGTACAGTGGATATCGCTTGAGTGAATCTTCAGACGATGCCATAATAGACATTTCCCTGAATCACATACCGTACTTGACTTACCATTACGAACGTAGGGCACCTTTAGCTGTTAAACAGAGGTGCCCAAAGCGCTGACTTTCCTATGACATTCTGCCTAAAATGTAAATAATGCTTCAGGGTAATTTTTATGACTAAATCTAGTCACTTTTTAGAGTTAAATAACTTTATATCTAGTCAGGGATATTCTTTATGTCACAAGGCTTTATAACAAGACCTGATTTGCTACTCTATGCATGGAATGTAAGCCACTCTTTAAAGTTAAATAACTATTTTTCAAGTCATGGCTAGCCTTTATGAAATTGTACATAAATTGCTACCTATTTGATGACTTAGTTCCAGCTTTTTATGAACCACATCCTCAGCAATATGAACTTATTATATTTCCCTGAAAGATCATAAATCTTAACTCAAGTATTAAGATAAAAAGGCTCTCAACTTTATAGGTCTTGCCGGAAAACAGTTTATGTCTTTCCTATTTTGGTCTGGATTAAAAACGAACGGAAGTGGGGCTGTATACACTTTATAGTCAAGCGAAATCGACGCCATATATATACATATATACGTTTATATATATTGTATATATATATGATGAATCACAAAAAAATACACACAGTGTGAAATTAACCAAAAGAAAAACAAACAAAATAATACAAAGTAGACAAGACAAAAGACCGAACTCTTGAGTTCTTGAGTTCTCCTTAATTTGCATATATAGAATATATAGATTGACTGATCCATAGAGAAGAGAAACTATATAGACACAAATCGAATGCAATTGAGAGCTGAGAAGCTGGAAATCCAAGTTTGTTTAAGTTTTAGCGTTTCAACAATTTATTACGAAATTGAAATTCTGGCGCATAACAATTAATAATTACTCGTTAACAGCTTAACTTGATTCGTTTGTTATATATTATAATATATATGTATATATACTATATTATTCGTCGTATTCACATTGTCTCGTATTCACAACACCTTTGCACACACACACAACACACAAACATTCGTTTTGTTTCAATAACTACAACAAAAAAAAAAGTGTAAAAAAAAGGAAAAACAAGGTTCTTAATTGAAATATTTGGCAGCTTAACTCAGCCACTACTCCCGACTACTCCTGACTATCCCTCCGGCTCTTCATTGTTGGTGGTGGTCACCGTCTTCTCCTGATGCGTGCTGGTCGTGGTGGTGCGCGTCAATGTGAAGACCCCAGTGCTGCCCACCTCGTCCAGGGGCTGGGCTATAATGGTGGATGTGGTGCTCTGGGAACACACGCACACAAACAATTGTAAACATTTTGGGGTGGGGTTTTGGGGGGGAAAAACAGACAAACCGGTCAAGGTCGCTGGATGGGACTTACGCCATTCTTGGTCTCCTCGGGGCTCCACGAGCGCTTGTCGTCCAGGTCCTTTGAGCAACAGCCTCCCATGTTGACTACTATTACTGAATGGGTTGTGTTGTGTCTGTGCCTGTGTCTGGGGATACCTTTGGCCAGTCGTCGTCTGAATCTCTGTCCAGGGACCACTCTTACTTGTTGTTGCTTCAACTCCGCCCGCCTGTCAGCGAATGGTGCGCCGTTCGCCGGTGTTCACTTGTTAGCCCACAGCCCCAGCCCCAGTCCCAGTCGCAGCCCAACCCGAATCCGAATCCGATTCGGAATCGGAACGGTGCCGTCGCTGTCGCGGCTGACGTCGCCGCTGGAGTCGTCACAGAGCTCCATATCAATTCTAGAAATATGTCTCGGCGAGAGCTCGTATATTTTGCATTGTGAGGAATACAATAAATAAAGTATACCTACCTATATACAGCTCACAGCTCACACAGTTTCGCTGTGTGTATATTCCATAGACTGTGCAAACAAAAAAGCCCCCGTCGTACTCTCGTACTCCCCCGATACACTCTTGGGGCCGGAAACTGTTTTGCCGATCCCCGAGCATACAATATACACGGTCTTAACGGTTCACTTTCCCTATCAATATCATCAACGATCGCTCACTCAGGTGCTTTCCTTGTTGTCCGAGGCCCATTCGATGGGCCAAAGACATACCGAAGCCCACACAAAGGATGGGGCTTCTCTCCAGTGATTCAGTTGGATTCAATGTTCTAATTTTGTCAAGTGATTTCATTCAGATAGAGCAAGGTAGGAATAAATGATAAAGTGTACATGACTAGTTCTTGACTTATTCTGTTTTTTGTTGTTGTAGAAAACACAAAGACTATTGTAAAAGTTTAACAACAAGTTTAGACAGTATTAGTATCTACAAAGAGGAATAGTTCAAGAGATCTTTGTGTGGAAATAAATGGAGCTATGAATAGTGAAATATATATATAAGAACCAATTGGCAATTAACAGAGTTAAGAGATTTAGAGGAAAGTCCAGACTAGGCCCCTAACAAATCCCTGGCTTTCGCTTAAGCCTAGATATTAGAGCTGAATTTGATAATTATCGATAAATTAGCCTTAAACGTAAAGAAATTATTTGTAAGGAAATAAAAAGGGCTATAAATAAATAAATAAAAATATATAGAAACTAATTTGCAATTAGGCCTAGATATTAAACCTGTAAAATCCAGGTTTTCGATAGATAATCATCGATTTATCGACTTTAAATATCGATGTTTGTTCAGCTCTATTAGATATGACATAATGTGTTAAAGAAAGGAAATATTCCATTCATAAACAATATGGTAAAATCGTTACCTAAAGTTAAGAACTGCGACACAAGAGACAAACAAATAATAATAGCTAATGCCCCCGTAATAAATAAATTTATCGCATTTAATGCGCAATGAATGAGTGGGCCGGGTCGGAGACTTATCTTGTTGATATAAATAGTAGGTCGTGTAGTGACCGAGGAGGAGAATGGATCATTCACACGATCATCATTTGCCTGCGTCGTCGGTGGGGAAACTGGGGAACTGTACCCAAAGTGATTCCATAAATTGAATTACCTTCCACACTGTGATTCTTTAGTGGCATATATGTATATACTCGTATATAATACTAGTACTTATGTACAGTCTGTTGCAGACCGGCCGATTAGATACCGTCTAGTACATAGTCAATAATAGCCAAGTGACCGATATTGGTATCTGACCTTGGCATGGGAGTGGCGGCGGAGTGGCATGGAGTTGGTGCTGCTCTCACTCTTCCTCTCTCTCACTGGCTCGTAATTAAATCACTGACAGTTCCACTGATAAGAAAGTGTAATTAGGTGACAAGTCCACAGACTCGGATATGAATGGCATGCAAATAATTTGCCTATCGTAATTGCCAGCAATATGACGAGTGAACAGAGCCAATTACCGATAAGTGGGATGGATGGAACGGAGCACACACCCACCATTCCAATGGTTCACTCATGTGACTGGAATTTTACATCCCTTTGGAGTCAGTTGCCCATATAAGATGGTTTATCGAAGGTGTAGAATGGAAAGGCTTATCGAATGCTAACCTAAACTGTTGCAATCGAAACAAGTTATCGATAAAAATTTTATTTTTTACTTTTAATATAAATTCCCATCGTTACCCATACGAAATGTACAATATATGATATATTGGATATAGAGTATCCTTTAAAACTATCACGAATCCATAAAAACCATCGCTAAATTTGTTTATCGAATAAATCGTAACCATTTAAACAATTGTTATCGAAAGCTTTTAGAGATATATAGCACTACAGTCAGTACACCCAAGTGGCCCTTGCGACACCAAGCACGTGCTTGTTAGGGTTAGGTGTTAGTAGGCGCGATAAGAGAAAGTATAGGAAAAGTTTGCGAGGAAAATGAACTACTGGCGGGCTGCCTGAATATACCATTATATTATATATAACATATATATATATGTATATAGGTTGCATATACCATTTGACATTCCCAAACTTGGAAGGTGTCACTGCCGCGAAGCCCGCCTGGTACGTGCTCATCCAAGGCTAGATTTCTGGCACTATCTCTGGCTCGAACACTCCCCATTAATACAGCACACAATGCCAACATACGAAAGTGGAGCATTTTGGAGCAAACAAATCGTAATAGGGACGCCGCATTGGGGTTCGTCATGTACAGATGACACATCTTGAGCGGGTGCGCTCCATTCATAAAAAAAATGCCACAGTTACCCCAAGAATCGGGACTCATCCTTTGACCTACTCCTTTTCCAGATTCACAATGGACAGAAATACGAGAAGGAGCCACTATTGCGCGCCCTGTTGGCAGCCATGTCGCCGCATGTCTTCATACCACAATACTGGCGTACGGAGCGGAGCAGCGTCATGTTCTTCACCGATGACTACGAGGTGGCCGAGCGTATCCAACATCTGGGCAGGCATGCCCAGCTACCGGACGGTTTTCGACTGATGCCGCGCGTGCGCACCGGCATACCGCTGGTGACCATTGATGATGCCCTCAAGGAGAAGATGAAGGTGACAATGGCCAAGCGCTATAGTTTGCAGACCAAGGCCCTAGATCTATCACGCTTCCACACCGATCCGGATCTCAAGCACATCTTCTGTCCACTGTTCCGCTCGAACGTGATGAACACCGTGCTGGACATCATATGCGAGAACATACCCGATCTGGAGGCCATCAATCTCAACGATAACTGCATGTCCAGCATGGAGGCGTTCAAGGGTGTGGAGAAGCGCATTCCCAATCTGAAGATTCTCTACTTGGGTGATAACAAGGTGGGTTCACTTAAATGGGGATTCCTATTCCTTGTCTGCTAAGCTAAATTCTTTATTCCTGCAGATACCATCGCTGTCCCACCTTGTGGTGTTTCGCAATCTAAACATACTCGATTTGGTGTTGAAGAACAATCCGTGCCGCAACCGCTTCAAGGATAACCAGCATTTTATCAGGTATACTATGGTGTGATCAGAACTCTGCTAACCTTTTTAGAGGATGCTGCCACATAGAGTCAGAGTCGACGTGGGAGTCGCCGCGTCGGGAGTCACAGAGGAATTAAGATTTAACATTATATTCCATATTATTCTGTTGCCTCCGTTTTCGTTTCCTTTTTTTTTTTAGAAGCGTATGCGCTGCCGAGTTGCGGCCACAGAAAGAACCAGGATGAGCCCGTATCCCTGGCAAAATTGTCCTTGACAGGCCTTCAGCATGATTTTCATTGATATTTTCTTCTTTATGAGAAACACGACTGAGCAGGCAAAGGCACAAAGAGTTTTTTTCTCTAAAAAGGACCTGCCTCCAAAAGCAAAGGGCGTAACCTTTGGTAGATCAGAGATTTTGAGCGGGGCACTACAAAAAAAAAAAAAAAAGATTAAAAAATACAAAAAAAAAGAAAATATAAAAAAAAATTGTGAGACCCAGCAAAAGCACAGTTCCAGCTACACTTTCGACAATATGGCAACGCCGAACAAACATTACACACACACTACCACTCAAAACCCAACACACACACACACACAACGCCCACAATATACCTGCACCGCTCGCACTTCCACTATAGCAGGCGAACGTGCATTAGTCCCAGGCACGGCAACAACAACAGTTAAACTAGATATAATGTCCATATAAACCAAGTGTACGAGTAGCTATTGAAAAAAACACCACCAACCCACCCACCGCGCACCCCGCAGCAACACATACGGGCACACGCACACAGCCGCACGCGTGTCAGACCACCCAGTGGTGGCCTCGTGACTGTCACGAGCACGCGTGCCGTGCTGTGTTGTTGTGTTGCTCCTTGTTGCCTTTGCGAAGGCTGCCAAGTAGAGGAGGCGGAGGCGGCAGCAAGGTGAAAGGTCACTGCGTTGTGTTGCGGGCCGTTTACAGATTCATGTTGTACGGCTTTTGTTGGGCGCATGCTTCGCCTGCGGATGCGTTGCGCGTGTCACGCACGAAACGTACACAAACACACACACACACAAACACACTCGACCGATCGAACATCGTTCGGACTGAAGTGATGCAGCAGCCAGCTTTTGGCCTGCCGCTATCGCTCGCATTAGTCAGCTTTTTGCTTGGGTTTACACTGCTCAAAAAGAAAAAATACAAAAAAAATAAATAAAGAAAAAAGAAAGAAAAAAAAAATACAAAACAAAAAAGAGAAAAAAATATAATCTCACAAAAGATGCCATAGGTTGGCACAATAATGCCCTGCTCAAAAATACTCTTGTTCCGCCTGCATTCATTAGAGTCTCTAGAAACGCTTCATAAAGGCGCACAATGGCCACCAACGACCAAGTGCCTCTGCCTCTTCAGCGGCCCCAAAAGCTCTAGTTGTTAAGTTAAGTAAAGTTGCATCCACCAGGAGATGCGGGCTCTTTCTGGGCTTCCGTCTGCAACTGCAACTCCAGCAGGGCATGCTCTCCACCATAGAGCCCATTTAATTATTATTTCTTGCTATTTAAATCGCATATTCTACTCTATCATCGCACGGAAACATCGAACTATTTACAGCGAAGTGCGTCGCAAGTTTCCCAAACTGCTCAAGTTGGTAAGTCATCCATAGGTGGATCAAGTCTCCATACATATAACTCTAGCTCTAAATTGGTTGTACTTAAAGGAATTTGTTGGGAAGCATAAGATGCGTAACGCCGTAGCTCCGTATTTTCCTGTTTATTCAATTTTTTGCATTTCAAATATTAGATTATATTACTAGATTGGTTATATTAAAAGAAATTGAATGGAATAAGATGCGTAACATCGTAGCCTATTTTTTTTTTGCACTATATATTTTCCTGTTAATTTTTTTTCTTAAATTTGTACGACAGTTTATAATTTATTTTGCATTTTAATCCACGCGTTACGCATCTTATTCTCTACATAGGCTTTGTTCTTTCTACCTCAGCCTACGCGCGCGTAGTATCAACTTTGTCAATCCTTAACGATCTATTCACACCTTCTACAATATATACACTTCCATTTGATCATCAGTTTTTCTTGGGACTAATAATTGAACCTATAATATTAGGAACAAATATAGTTGCTGTAGTTTATATTTAATTGTAAGTAAAGAAAAAAAACATCTACCAAATATAGGATGGCGAAACCCTGGCGCCTCAGGTCCAGTTCGATCTCGCCGATAATGGCAGCATGCCCGAGACGAAGGCCTCCTTCCTGTGCGACAATGCAGGCGCCGATGTTGTGCGCCAGTTCCTGGATCAATATTTTCGCATTTTTGACTCGGACAACCGTCAGGCCTTGCTGGATGCCTACCACGAGAGCTCCATGCTCTCGATAACAATGCCCTCGGCCAGTCAGGCGGGCAGGTGAGTGCATTATGCCACAAATTTTGGTGTCCTTATCCCCTGACATTCTCCTCTGCAGACTGAACAACTTCTGGAAGTTCAATCGCAATCTGCGCCGCGTGGTGAACAATGATCGGGATGATCATCGGATTCGTCAGTTGAAGTACGGCCGGCTGGCCTGCGTGTCCACATTGGACGAGTGGCCGCGAACGCAGCACGAGCGTCGCACCTTCACCGTCGATCTGACCATCTTTAATGTATGTAAACCCAGTTCGCCCAGTTCTTACCTTTTCTGACTTAAGCTAATTCCCATTTTGTATACTTCTCGAACAGACTTCAATGATGGTCTTCACAGTTACCGGACTGTTCAAGGAGCTGAGCCGCGAGGTTAGCGATTCCACCTACGAGCTGCGTCACTTTGCCCGCACCTTTGTCGTGGTGCCACAGAACACCGGCTATTGCATTCGCAACGAGACCATTTTCGTGACAAGTGCCACTCATGAGCAGTCACGGGAGTTCAAGCGTTCGCAGCATCAGCCGGCTCCCGGAGCCGTTGCCTCGACAAGCACTGCCGCTGCAGCCGCAGCTGCTGCTGCCGCCGCTGCCGCTGCCGCAGTAGTTGCCAGCTCGGGTACATCTTTGCAGAATCGTCTCAATCCCGGTGGCGTGGTGGCCAGCAATGTGGCCACTGTGCCCATTATGCCAGGAGCCACAATGGGTGCCACAACGAGTGCGGTGGCGCCTGGCGCCGGTGGAGTTGCTACAGCGCCGCAGGATGACAATACGAAAATGCAAATGATTCAGGCCATGTGTGCCCAGAGCCAGATGAATGCGGTCTGGAGTCGCAAGTAAGTGTCGCCAAAGAGAGATGGCCGTCAATAGCAGCTAATTCAATTATTCGTAACACCGTTAATAGATGCCTGGAGGAAACCAATTGGGACTACAACCATGCTGCCTATGTGTTTGAGAAGCTCTTCAAGGACAACCAGATACCGCCCGAGGCCTTTGTAAAGTAAAAAAAAAAAAGAAAACCGAATAATGTCACACAGAAGCAGGTATGAAAATAAAGAGAAAGTGAGAGTGAGAGAGCGGAAATGGGAACACAGAACGTGCCACGTAGAATCAGAAGCAGTAACTTCATCTACACAAGAGCAAAGGAAAGCAGCGCAAATGATATGGCCAGAGATTCGTTAATAATTTAAATAATGTTAATCATGCTGTATATGTACACAACTTTTTGTTTTTTTATTTATAATCTTTTTCCATAAATACTTTTAACTGTAATCAAGGAGTGCGGGCAGACCCCACGCGTGTTACATTAGGTTTACATATCTTGTTTTAAGTTCACTTTTGCTTCTTTTAGTTTTAAGTTAAAAACACATACAATTCTTGTATACAGGCCCAAGCAGCAGCCGCGAGAGTTAACAGAGCGCAGAGCTAGAAAAATATAGAAATAAAAGAAGAAAGAAAAAAACACACACACACAAAACTGTAAAACGAAGCCTTCAAACCGAGAGTTTGAGTGTTGATATGATACATACAGGCAAACGTCCAAAACACTGGCAGTCACCTCATCCTAATCCCAATCCTCTTTCCTTCCTATAAGCCCCTTCCACACCCCCAAAACAAAAAAAAAAAACAACAACTAATTAATTAGAGAACAATTTTATTAATGAATGATATTCGTGTATATTTTTGACGACACTGATGAAACTCAAAAACCAACATTACCTTTTTCTTTTCTAAATAGCAAAACTAATGTAACATTTACAATTAAGTCCGCCATTGCGGTATATAGAACATTATACCTGTAAGGCCCCCCCAGAAATCAAATACAAATATATCGGAATCGAATGTAAATCAAAAGGTGTCTGTTTTTTAATTAAAGGAAAGAATGGGATTGGTAGAAACACACAAACTATATACATGTATGTAACAAAAGGTACAAATATTAAAAAACCTTCAAGAAAAATTAACCAATATATAAAATTCCCAATATGTAAGCCGAAGTTTGTATACCCTTTCAGTTGGCAATTGGATCATTCATAACTAACCCAAAATAGCATTCACTTAAATTTGAAAAGCTTTTCTGTGGTAATTTCAATGAACTGAATAAATCTGTATATTAATTTAAAACAATTTGTTTGTATATTTTTTATTTCACCCCATTTTTCGAATACTTTATTAATTTATTGAGATTTTAATGACGATTTGAAATATACATGACTTTTGGCACAATATTAAGGCTAGAGGTGCACACAAGAAGATCTTAAAATATGCGATTTCTAGGGAGCATATATTGATTTTTATCAATATTTTAATTTCATCCAAGCTTCAGAGATAAAGCGCCGTTTCATTGCACGGCCTGGCAACGCCATTGCTGTGAGCATTTTAAGTGTGACCAGTTGCCGGGAATATCCGCACTGACGTATTCTTGGAATCCTAAACGAAAAAGATGTGCAAGCACACTAAGCTTTTTGCGCCAAATTTAAATTGCAACTTATTGATTGAAAATACAATTTTGTTAATTATTAAGCAATAGTTGAAAAAGAAAATTAAAGGGGAAGGAAATTGAGTTAATTGGTCAGTTAAAAAAAGGTAAAACTATATTTATTTGTTTAAGGAAACTACAAACAAAGCAGTATTTCGGTTTATAGAATTGTATTTATTTATTTTGTAACTTAGCGCAGCTTGTTAACGCTGGTATTTGTAGCACTAGGTATATGTATAATTTATTACATATTATTATTTACATTTTGCTGCTGGAAAGTATATATTTAAATGTAGAAATTGTAAACAAAACAAGCTTTGTGTAAAAGGACACTTGCAGCGTCTTAGTCGCCTGCTTCTACATTTTCTTGCATACTTTTAAGCAGCTTCTCAAATAATTTTATATATTTCAAGCGGCTACCATATGGATTCTTATTGTTCTAGATTTTACCATCAAAAAGGATTGTTAAGCTACCAAAATCTAGTTTAAAAACATAGGTTACTTAGCAAGATGACCCAAAGGGATGCCTTTGAGCCGACAGAGGCCAGAACCAGTTCGGAACACCTTGGAGCAACAGCTCTTGAACCGATTTTCCATTGTCCCCGCTGAGGCGAGACAGCACCCAAATGATGAGAGGTGTGTAAGTGTGTGTGTTTGTGTTTGTGTCTGGGACCTAGGTCCTGTTGGTAGGTCCTGTTCTAGGCCCATTGTGCGTGTCCCTTTTCGGAGCGTGTGACTGTGCCTGGACAACAATGGAGTCAAATAACAAAAAGCTTTTCTAGTATCGCACAGCTTTCCGGATTCGGGATTTTGTCTTGATTTCGGGTGTGGGCCACAGCTGTCCGGCATTCAACAATTGGTCAGCTCCTGGTCAGCGTGAGAAGTGGCGGGCGCCCAGCATCCCAAGCTGACCAGCTGGACCACCACTACTGGACAATGGACACAGGATTTGCCGGCAACCGGGCCGCTTTGTATAGCTTTGTTATTTAAAATAAGCTACCAGGATGAGAACCAGGAGGATGCCCGCATCTGTCTAGGATCTGTCGGATCCGTGCTGAAATGGCGCCCAAAAAAAGGAACCAAAACGAGTCCGCCAAGTTCGGATTTTAACGGTCAGATGTCCAGCTGGCAGAAATCTTAAGAAAATTAAAATCTTAAGGCTGAAATTTGTAACTATCTGTGAGTAGCTGGAGATCAAGAATATATATAATATTTATCGTATAATTATAATATCTGTTACAAGAAAGGGCTCTGAATGTAATGCTAACTGACAAGTTTCGATGCATTTTTAAGGATAACAGCACAAAGTCCACGAATTTACATGATAGACTGTAGTAGTAACTTTTTCTTCATTAACTTACCTTCCTTAGCCTTCATTTCCTGGCAATCTTTACTAAACTTTCTATTATAGCGCCTAACAAGCACGTGCTTGTTGTCGCAAGAGCCACTTGAGTGTGACCGTAGTGCATCAATGTCCTTGTACAAAATGAATAATTAGCTCTGCTCTCAGCAAGCAAGTTTAATATTTATTCCTTCACATATTTTTATAAAATCAAAGCTTACAATTATAAGTATCTATTAGTTTTTCTTTCTGTGTGTAGAACGGTAACCGAGGACTTGAAATGAGGGCACTTGGCACCGGCACTGGTCCTGGGCTCTTGGGGCGTGCTTCGATAATGTTGTCAGCTCTCAATTACAAGATATTGATGCCCAGCAACAGCAACAAAAACAAAAAAAAACAAACAAACAAAAAGTTAAAGCCCAAGGATAAGAGCGGAAAACAACGGCGCAAAAGCCTGAAGAAATTAAAACATAAAATTTCAATATGCAGCCAAAGGAAGAAAGGATAAATAGAGGACACCCGAAAAAAAAAGTGGACGTCGCATTTGGGGGGCCGGGCCGGAGGGCGAGGCCTTGGGCATCCCGGTTGGGCAATAATTGCGAACTGAAACTTAAACCTGAACCCCGCAAGCTGAAACTGAGCCACGCCTGATAATGTCCCAATTAATGCGGATATAAACGGAATGGACGGGCATGACACTGCCCTGCAAACTGTAAACTGCAACTGCTGGATGAGAGCCTCAGCTCAATACGCAAATTAACAGCGAATGCGTTAATTATTTATGCAACATTATTCCGGGGATGTGTGCCTGCCCCTCAATCATCGTGAAGCGCCTGCCCGATAAGGCTCTGTCTGTTTCCCTTCAACTTTTGGTTTACTCGCAGTTTGTGCTTCTTTTTAATGTTTTAAGGTGTTCCCTGTTTATTTATGTCTTAGTAACCTGGAAATAAAGAAATAAAATAATCAAGATATTAACATTATTAAGCTAGTGGCTTGTTTAAATGTTTTAGGAATTATTCGTAAATATTAGCCTTTTGTTTATATAAATACTTTAGAACAATTATAATTAATAAGAAAGGAAGGTAACTTGGGAAAGCTGATATATAATATATTATATGTATGTATATACATATACCCTTTTGTGAGGTACAGGATCAAACCTATCATCATTCGCTTTTTGGCCATATAAAGCTCTCAAGAAGTCCTGAAATAGGCGCTTTTTAACGACTTTAAATAGATATTTATCTGTATATAATGGTGGTAGAGAAATCACAGTTTAATATAGCCATAACTAAATAAAAATTAATATTGTTCTTTGTAAGTTATTTTTTATTTAAATAATAAAACTGTCTACTAAGCAAAAAAAACTAGAAAAACAATTCTCCGAGGCTTGGTTATTTCTTATGAGTACGTACATATAAAGGTGCAGCATTTCGTGCGGTTCAGCTTGGAGTATTAAGCCTGTCTTCCTGCATTCTTTTTATATTTTTTCATAATATATTTGTTTTCTATGTCTTTTGTTTATATTTAACCAGAATTCTATAATTAATTATATGGAATACCATGGAATGCCAGGGTATATCTACACT